>JAHLSL010000038.1:11734956-11756551 GCA_025920805.1 Petroica traversi | reverse complement strand
CCCGAGCACCCCCGGCACCCCCGGCCCCGGCCTCCCCCTGCCCTCCCTGCCCACAGAGCCGGGGGAAGGAGGGCTGGCCTGGTTCTGGGGCCGTGTCCTGCTGTGGTGGGGGCGGCTCAGCTTGAATTCACGGGTGTTTTGAACGTTGTTTTGTGTTTCACAGGGTGTTTTTCTTTCTCGGGGTATCGAGTGAGCAGCGATGGAAAGCCGCCGAAATTCCAGCCGCCTCCGAAGCCCGTCATTATTGACAGGAAGACGCAGAAGGAGGAGAGGAGGTGAGGGTGTCCCCCTGCTCACCTGTGCTCCCAGAGCCTCACCTGGGCTTGTGCCCAGGTCTGTGCTCAGGGTGGCCACTGTGTGAGCCTCATTTAAAGAGTCAAGGCACTATTACACATAAAAAAACCCCGACACAGTTTGTAAAATTCTAGCAAAGGTCGTTTGTGTTGAAATATGTTCAAAACTCCTTAAAATACTGTTTCTGGTGTTTCTGAAAGGAGTGAAACGTGAAAAAAAAAAGTGTAGAGCAGTAAAATATCTTGGCAAATTTGGGGTTTGTGGGAGATTTCACTACAGGCATCTCTTCAGCTAAAGGCATCTCTTTAGTTAAAGGTGTCTCTTCAGTGCCAGGGGTGACAAGGACACGTGTCCTGTGCCTGCCTTTGCCAGTTGGGAGCAGGTGCATCACTGGCTGTGACACAGACCTGATGTCACTGGTAGCCTTCATGAGATGCCTCATTCTGGGTATGTTTTATGTCACCTCAACCCATTTTGTAGAATCACAGAATGGTTTTGGTTGGAAGGGACCTAAAGATCATCTCATTCCAAACCCCCTGCCATGGGCAGGGACACCTCCCACTGGACCAGGTTGCTCCAAGCCCCATCCAGCCTGATTGTGAACAGTTCCAGGGTTGGGGCACCCACAGCCTCCCTGGATTTTAAATCCAATTTGCACTGCTTTAAATGACCCAGTGGTTCAAACAGCTGTGCTGTGTCTGGAAGGAGAGTGGTGGTTCTGCATTGTTCATCTGCTTCTCCCAAAAACCTCACTTTGAAGATCATGAGGTGTGGTGTTGTTTATTGCCTGTGGCTGCCTGTGGGCAGCAGCACCAACCAGAACCTCTGGGCTTAAATTTTTGTAGCAGAAAATAGTTTTACCAGTCCCTTTAAGCTTCTGTTACACAAAAGGACATTTATGTGGTATGTCCTGCAGAATCAATTTGTGAAAACTGTAATAGATTTTCCGTATCTGTTGTTATTATAAAGTCTACAAATAATAAGTGTTCTGTCATGTGGATTACAATTGAACCATGAAATAACCTGTTCCTAAGCTGAGACAGCACTAACTGAACTGTTGTACTTCAGTCAGCTCCTCTGAGACCAAAATGTATTAGTGGTTTGGGAAAAAAATGTGTTTAAAAGAACAACAACAAAAGAGCCTCATAAAAACACAAAACCAACATCAAAACCACACAAAACTTCCTTTTAGAAAACAAAAAACCAATAATTTAATAAAATTTGTGACTTCTTGGGGTGCATTTCATATCTCTGAAAAGGCTGGTAATTTTTAGGCCAAGTACTTGGAATTCTTAAGTATTTTTTATGCAAATGCTTTTGTTTCATACTTCTGAAAGTTTGACTTTTCTTACAGGTTCCTGAGCCCTGAATTTATACCTCCCAGAGGGAGAACAGATCCTCTTAAATACTATATAGAAAGAAGGGATATGATACAGAGAAGAAAAGTCTTCAACATCCCAGAATTCTATGTTGGTCAGTAACAGCACTAAAACTTCATAATTCTGTCAGTGTCTCACATTGTGTGGGGTGTTAGAAAGTGTGGTCTTATGTAGAATAGCACAAATAGGGTCTCAGGTGTGCTGGATCAACCAGGGTGTGTTTCTGTATGTAGTACTTTGTATTTTAATCTCATATTTACATCCAGGTTCATTAAAAGAATAATCCTAATGTGTTCCTTATGTGGGGTTTTTTTCCAGTCTTGGCACTTAAGCATACTGTTTGCCAGTAAAGCAAAAGAAAAAAAATATATTCATTATATTCAATTTGGATAGGGAAGAGCAAAAAAATAAAGGTGAAGAAGGTTTGTAGTTAACATTCAATATCACTTCAAGCTGTATAAATTCAGGTCACGTTAGCAGTTTTTTCTGTTTCTGGCAGTTTTGATGGGAAACAAAAATATTTTCAAAATGCAGTTGAGTAGATGCACTTTGCCTGACATCTTCCTACATTTTGGTACATATTAACTGGGACAGGCTGTTTATTTTAATCCTTTTTTTTTTGGCAGGCAGTGTACTGGCTGTGACCACTGCAAATCCCTATGCCAGTGACAAATCCAACCGGTTTGTTGGGATCTGCATCCAGCGGGGAGGGAAGGGACTCGGCGCCACCTTTGTCCTTCGCAACGTCATAGAAGACCAAGGTGGGGTTTCAGCTGTGGTAATTGTGCTGCAAGTGTTCAGCAAAATGTGTATTAAAGTTGTAGAAATTGAGTCTGTGGGGAGGAAAACAACAGATTGAAGTGAAATTGTGAAACTGCCTGTTGGAGCACTGTGCAAGTTTAAATGTACACAGAAATGATGTGCTCTGTACTTGACAGCATGAAACTGCACAGTAATTTGTCAATATAGTTGGTGATTTTTAGACATTTAGTGCTTATGTCTGAGCCTGGGCTGTCTCTTTCCATGTAAATACCATTTTGAGCACTCTGTGTTTCCATGAACTGGGGTTGTTCATGTGAACTGTTTTAACAAGATACAGATTTGAAGAGCTTCATCATAGGTTCATATTCTGGGTTATGACAAAATTTGGGGCAGGGCAAATAGTGGAGTTCTGAAGGCAAATATGAAGAGGGTGGGTGTCTTTTCATATATAATGAGATGGATGACAACAGCCATTGTAACCAAAGGGACTAAAGTTTTAAAACTCAAGCCTTAAATTTGAGCCATTCAAGTCTCTTAAGCCATTCTGTATCAAAGTTTTGACTTACAAAGAAATGTGCAGACACAGTGCACAAGTACAACCACAAGTGCACACAGCACTGTAGTGCTCACAGGACTAAAAAGCAGTTTGCAATGATACAGAATGTGTAACTGAAGCAGTACTGCTTGCTGTCAGTATTTCTCCTGGCTTTGGTTGATTAAACCAGGCTTTCTGTCTCTCAGGGGTTGAAATCTGTTACGAGCTGTACAGTCCTCGAATCCAGGCGATCGAGGTGCTGAAGCTGGAGAAGAGGCTGGATGAGAACCTGATGTACCTGCGAGATGCCCTCCCCGAGTACAGCACTTTTGATGTCAACATGAAACCTGTGCCTCGTATGGAGCACGAGGAAATTCCTGTGAACAAGGTAGGAGCCACAAGTTTCAGAGGGAAAGCACGGGATTATTTACATAACTGCCATTTATGACTGATATCCTGGCAGGCTGTAGCAGCTCTTTGCTACATCAGCTACCAGGGTGACAAAAGTAGGTAAAATGAGGCAAGTCTTTGTACCATTTCTATAGTGAAAGAATGGTGAGGATGTTAACACCTACCATCCTGTGGCAGTAATTTTGAAGGCATGCAAAGAGTAGCAGCCTCCATGTTCCTGTGTAAAACTGTGCAGAGAGGAAAGCTTTTTTTACCAAAATGTTATTGTTAATGTGGTTACTGATTCAGGAGTGGTTGGTGTCAGGAAACAAGGTAAGAAAGATGGAAGTCACCTAAAACCTGCATCTTGGGGAAGATCAAGAAACTATCACATCCTGCCAGTGTGTTGTGTAGAAACTCACATGATAATTCCTCTATTTCTGTGATAAATAAAGTCAGTATTAATTAAGTTTTACAAGATACTGTGATAACAATCATAAAGTAGTTCCTTAACTGACTGACAGATTGGTCAGTTTTCTCTTCCTTTCCTACTGTTAGAGCAGCAGTTGTCACATTTTGCTAAGATCACAATCAAAATCTAATTACTTAATAGCTTTTTATTGTTGGGATTTTAAAATTTTTTTCAATCACTCTAGCTGCAGGTACGAATGAAACCTAAACCATGGTCAAAACGGTGGGAAAGACCAAAATACAATATAAAAGGAATAAAGTTTGAGCTACCAGAACATAAAATGAAAGCAGCACAGAAGTGGAGCCAGCCCTGGCTGGACTATGACATGCTGAGAGAATATGATACTTCAAAAATAGAGGAAAAAATTCGGAAAGAACTGAGTGAAGAACTTGAAAAATAATGTTTTTGCAGTCTAGAATGCCTGAGAAAATTAATATTTTTAGTTTACTGTATGGATGATAAGTTGTCAAGTTTTGTATATACATGGGCAAAACAAACAATAAAGCTAACCTTTCCAGATGTCAGTGTGAACAGCTTTCTGTGGCTCAAGTGTCCACTGCCTCCCAATGCTTACAAGTCATAACAAGGAATCCTTCTCCCAGAAACAAACATCTACAGAGCTAAATTGTGACAGAACATCAATTACATTTTTGTCACAGCACAAGGCTGGTGCTAGAGACAAGCTGGGATGAGACAAAACCAGAACAAGAGAAAAGCAATGAGATCATGAGCTTGTGGTGATTGCTGATCAGCAGTTGGCACTCTCAGAGGAAAAGCAACAGAAATTGATTATTAGACAGCAGTATTTACAACATAAATCCTAAAGCTACTGAGGGTTTGTAGAGCTGGAGGGAGTTTTTCATACATCTTAGTAACATTTTTGTCACATGTTAAAGAATTGAACTGTAAATCATTACCACAGTAAAGTATTTTATTTTCAAAATAAAACAAATTATTTTAACCTTTTGTTTTTAATACTGATCAAACCTATTTACAATTAAAATATTTTAAAAAATATATATTTTTAACTTAAAAAATACAAAAAGAAGGCATAAGGATTAAGTCTGCAAGAGTTAAATTCTAGTCCCAGAATATTTTTGAGAAATAGTCAAACATACAGATTCTGTGCTGCACTACAGTTTTTACAATGAAGCATCCTTGTTATTCAATAACAATATTTATTGCAAATATACAAAATTACAAAACATTAGAAATAATATCCTAATAAGGATATGAAGAAGTTCTGAGGAGCTTACTGGGAAGCAAATGGAGATTTCTAGAATTCCAGTTACTAGAAAGTAACTGAAGTTGTTCTGTTCTTCTCATCACCACAATGTCTGTGATGAAAATCCTGATTCCTTACCTGCCCACTGACCTCCCCCACCTTGTTTCTGTATCAGGAGCACCATGAATTCTTTTTCACTAGGAATGGCTTAACAATAACCCTATTAAAAACCACTGTGGACCACAAGTCAGAAGAGCTCAGTGATTGCTGAGTCAATGATATTTAGCAATGAATACTGAAAATAACTTGCCAAGTTGTCTACTGACAAGCAGTGATAAAATTCACAGGCACTTTCTGTTTGCAGGATTCCTTCCAAGAAGGATACAGCAGTAAAGCACTGTCACACATCTGAGAATGCCTGAACCATTGCTTTGACAACTGCAACTTCTAAACACTTCCTAATCGAGGAGCAGATGGCAGTAAAAGACATTTGGAAAAACCACCTCATGTATTTAACACCAAGACGGTGATTACCACCACCTCTTTGAGTAGGCAGGATCCACTAATTAAATGTCATATTAGAACTGGCTTAGTGTGAATACCAGGCTTGTTTCAGTAATGTAAGCATTCCTTCAAACATTTCTATTTCCCAATCATTGCTTTAAGGTGTTCAAGTTTATGCTCTTCAACGAAGTCTTCTACGATATGCAGAGCTCCAATTTTCACCAGCAGCAGGAGAACTTCTTTTGTTTCACCACTATTTAAGAATTTAAAAAAAGAAGAAAATTATAACAGCACTTTTAGGAACCTGTCTGAAGTACCATTTTTGTTTCATGATCTTGGCTACTCTGATCATTAACAGCACCCAGCATCAAACACCTCAAACTCTCACAGTAAACGAGGACTGCTGAACTGCTCCTTCACATTAGACTCCATCTTTTCTTCTACAAATATATATATATACACACACACATAACATGAACGTACTTCAAAGTGTAAAATATATAATATTTAAGGAGTTTAAACAATTCTTAACAAAAGTACTTGGGGAAGCACTTGAATCCCAGGGACAGCCTCATCCATTACCTGTGGTTGTCCTTGTGTAGTGCCCGGGCACATTGCAGCAAGTGCTGGCTGAAGTTCAGTAATTCAGGGAGAGTTGATCCACCCTTGAGATCTTGGAACCATCTTTCTGGGAGGCATGCAACCACCTGTTCACACAGTATTTGGAAAAAGTTTAACAATCATCTCAGTATAACCAAGTCACATCACTTCTGACAGGAACCTTCTGGCAGGTTCAGTCATTATTAGTGTGCTTTTTCTTTCAAACAAACATTATCTCTACAGGTAGTTATTCTTAAGAACCTACAGACGAGTCTTTGCTCTAAAGTGCTCTTATGCAGCAAGGTTGTTAAAAGAAAACATTAAAATCAAATTTTAAATGTTTACATTTTCTTTCTTTTTAGACTTCCATCTTCATTTTGGACCCCTATTCATGAAAAACAAAAAGCTTTTAGCATACACCCTCTTCCAAAGTGCACATTATCTTTTACCTTATTACACTTTTCTAGATTATCTGGTCCCAGAGGTGTGTTTAGGATGTTCAGGAGAAGGTAACGATTCAGCAGCTTGCTCAGTCCCAAATCACGGACCTTCTCCTCCTGGACAATCCCATCCCAAAGAACAACGTTGGACAGCAGCTGTGGTAATGAAGAAACAAAGAATCTGTATGGCTGGTGGCTCTAAGTCTCCTAAAATTGTTACAAGTTTCATGCAAGATAAAGATAAAAAGAGAATACATGCACCCATTTCGAGTCCTCAAACCCCAGGATTTACACTCTCCATACTTCTGGTCAATTAGCCACTAATTGTTTACTGCATATAGTAAATAATCTAATCAATTTTGCAAGTGCTTCTTTATATATGTATATATATACCTCTATATGTGTATATAGGACCTCCAGAGGCTGGGAAGAGCATTTTACCTTTCTAGGAGGTTTGACAATTTGCTAACTACAGAAGGCAACTAAGTGAACTGTCAGAGAATCCATGACAGAAGTGAGAAAGTTACTACATCTGCTCAGAACAAGACTACACACAGTCACTCAAACGTGATGATGCTACAGTTGGTGGCACCACAAAGACTTTTTTGTAGTTCATGCCAGTGTTATTAGGCACTGAGGGTTTTTTCTATTGCCTTTATCACTTTAAATCCTTACCACTGACATTTTTGAGTGTGGTCTAAGGCTATGTGTGTGAAGGTAAAATACACTGAGGTTAAGTTACCTGCATATTAACCTGCTCTGACTCAAGGAGGAGGATAGGCAACATGAATAGCAGGAAAACTGGAATATGTTAATGTTTCCACTAAACTGAATTTCAAAAGAAACAAACAGAACAAAACCATCCCTATTTTCTCTACCTTAACAGCTGACCAAAACCGTCTTTCTTGAAATTTTGAACGTAGTGATGACTTGTCTTCAACAGTGCTGGTCATGGGAAGGAAAAAAAAAAAGTTAAAATAAAATTAATTTTTTTTTTTTTTTACTTAAAAGAAGATAAACAGACATCAGATATCTCAGACATGGATGTCTATAGTATTTCATCTACATCTGCAGGGGAGAAAGATAGAGGAACTAAAAAAAATACAAACTTAATAGAGTCACAAGGTCAGCTTACCTTTTAGGATACAGAGGAATAAAGACATCTTCCTCTACAGATTTCTTCATTCTTAGGACAACCGTGTTCATCAAATCCTATTAAAAAAGAGTTATTAATGTGTCCTCAGAAGAAGGACTTCAAATTCCATTTGTAACAACCTCAATGGTTATTTAGCTCATCCAGAGGTCTGATATCTTAGAGATAAGTGCAGCTGCTATTTGTATATAACACACATTGAGACCCTGAATAAAAAATAGAAAAAGCAGACAAATCACAGCTGTAATTATCTGTAGGCTTAGCCTAGAGGGTTTTGCTGTATTACTAAGAAATATCCCTATGAGAGGCCTTTTTTTTGCACATTAATCTGCAAGGCAGCAGGAAAACGGTACAGATTAAAACCAACTTAAGTTATACACACCAAATTGTCATTAAAAGATGTTGAATTCTATGTAAAATATAAATCCTCATAGCTAGGATAATAGGCATCTTTTGGCAACATGTTTTTAGGTGCCATAGACTGCCACCTACTTTATTTAAGCCTATTTAAGTTCTGGCTAAGATCAGTTGTATCACTTGATTTTAAGCCGTGGTTTCTAAACAGCACACAAAACATTTTCTTTAAAATATTTCTTTTCATACTCAAACATCCATCCCATTTCACCAGTTAATCCATCCCATTTTCACTAGATAAACCTCCAGATTTATATCAGAATAAACCCAGAATCAGGCTAAGAAGGGCTTCCTTGAGTGACTGTATATAAAAGTAATTATTAAAGGATTGCTAGGATTACACTGTAGTTTTTCTCCTCACCAATTAACCAACCACTGGGGATTCTCAAGTTTTAAAATTCTAGGCCTACTTTATAAATAAAAGCTTAAGGAATGGACCACTGAAGCATTTTTAGCATTTAAAGCTCAAATTTGAAAAGATAATTAAATGCAAATCACTGTTATTGCAGTAAAGAAAGATTATATCTACAAACAGATCCTGGATAGATACAGGCAGAATTTTTCTGCAAACAGGAGTTAATTTCTGCCTCATCATCTTCAACAAGGAGAGAGTCAGAGAGCTGGAAGTTTAACTGTTAAATTCCCTTAATGCAAAGTGACAAAACAAAAAAGTAATCAGATCCAAACACCTTCAGGAGAATGTTCTCAGTGCTTGCAGGAGCACACACAAAGCTACACACAGTGGGTGAAGACCCTCCCTCTCAGCACCACGGGAGATTTTACCTCTCTTGCTCGGCTGGACTCATTTTTGGAAAGGATTTGTTTTCCAAAGATGTTACTGCAAAGCTGTACAAGGTTCTTTGTCTGTGAAGTAGATAAAGGATCCCACACGCTCTTCACAAATGCTGAAAAAAACCCAGGAATTTATTTCATTCATAATATGCAAGTACTTATCTACCCCAGTTTCAAGCCATTACAATGCAACAGAAGTAAACAGATAAAAAGCTCAGCCTCTCACATTAATTTTCAAGAGGCCACTTTAGCCTCACTCTGTGGAACTACACAATCACTACATCTTGGAGCACTGTGATATCACTGACATTATTCAATATTATCATTTTTATTTAAGGTTTGATTGTGTAGCCGCAGTGAACGTTTTCAATACAATCTTATCATACCTGTAATTTTTGGAAGAATAGTTTTTTCAATCACTCTAGGCAAAACTTCCTTATCATGATCATCATCCCTTTTTGATTCTGATACATTTTCTGCATCACTGAATTCTTCTATAGCTCTGAACCAGGGCATCTCTTCCAGCTCTGTAAAATTCTGCTGAAAGATGACTCCTGTTAGTTGTTCCACTGGTCAGCATTAAGAGAAAAGCTCTATCCAGTAACACCCCAAATTCCCACTTAATTTCAGATCAACCCCCATCTCTGAATGGACCAAAACAGCAAATCTAGATTTAAAGCTAGTTTTCAATGGGTGGGATTGTTCCGGTGTCTTCAAAGAACCCAGGAAAAAAACTGTTTTTACAGGATGTGTGGCAAAAGGGGCTGGAGGTAAAAGGAAAGAGGAAAGTTAAGAAGGTTCCACAACATGCTTTAGTTTTTGAGACAACACAGTAGCTTTCTTAACTTCTAATGCTCTGTGCTATGTATGGAAAAAAAATAATTTTTCATATTAATACATAACACACACACAATTTTTAATGAAAATGTCAGCTGATGCACTTACCTCAAGAGGATTCCAACTTATTAACTGAACTCTGATCAATGGATTTAATAGCTTAGGCAGGCAGAAACTGATGTAAGCATCACAGTAAGAGTCAGGAAACTTCTCTTTCCATTCCTGGAATTTCAACAGGATTTTTCTGATGTCACAAAAACCTGCGTGTACATCTTCAAAGATTTTCCTACTATCCTCTAAAACGTTGTCTATGGATAATATTCATTGGAAATAAAAAGAAACAATCACAGAACTTAATGAGGCATAAGCTGAAAAGTTTATGCATCTACAGGACATAAGAGATATTTTTATGAGAATTGCATTTGTTATTTATCTTTGACACACGTGACATTAAAAATCAGTTCCCAGGAAAATGCAGAAACACACAAAAAAATTAGACAGTTTTACAGATATATACCTATAGATATAGATATCTATCTATAGATACAGGTGAGTTCTTTTCCTAAAAAATAAGTTTTTTTAGAAAAAAATAGTGTCAGGAGACCAAGGAAAGTTTCTTCATGATCTATTTCACAGATTTATATAACCATTGTGTTTCAAACTTTGTTCCAGAATGATAAAATTTCAGGAATGAAAACCCTTCTGCTGTAATATGAAGAGAGGTATTATGCCTTTCCCTTCTGCTCTTCATCCATTCACTCAATTAAAACACCAGCCTTTAATTCACTTTCTAGCTTCAGGAAATAAATTGACTGTACAAAACGTGTTGCAGTTCAGCACTGAGTACTGTCAGATCAGCTTTGGCATAATCTGACAGAGCTTACCTCTAGTTTAAAAATTCATATATAGTGCTACCATCACATAATTGACACCACAAGAAATCTACAACCATTCATTTATTCTTCCAAGTCATTCGCCAGAACTGCCTGGATGCACTTGTTTCTATAGGGTGCGACTAAGAACAAAGAACTCCTCTACCTTTCCTTAAGAAAAAAAATAATTAAAGAAATATCAACGAGAGATCTTGTTCTAGGACATCACATCAGGATTGTCACCAACCTTTGCTCTTCTGGAACTCTTCCACCTCTGTGGGAGCCAGCTCCTCATCACTCGAGAAGCCCTCGTGGTGATCTGCTCCTCCTGACTGCTCCCTCGCCTGCCGCCTGCAAGTCCTGCATTTTGGAATGAACTCAGATGAGTTATCCTCTCCTGTGTGTGCAGGAGAAAGCTTAAAGAAAATAATCCAACTTTAAAAAATGTACTTAAAACAAGTAGTGAGAACAACAGCCTAGGAGAGGCAATGGAATAGCTACGGAACCAAGGAATCCTAAACTGTGGAAGGAGGAGGGGATTTGGGAGCTGACATCCAGGACCTCAGAGCAACATCTCTGACCTCACCCATGAGCCATGCAATAATGTACACATCACCACTGATGAGGTTAACAATTCCTCCCACCTGCAGCACTGAGAGCTGGAGTGGAACTAGGTACTGTCTCATAGTTTAGGGTGTAGTAAACAGCTGAGCTCTCAGACTGCCCTGTCAGTCCTGGGTCACTTGTTCAACAACCTACGTGAAAAAGGTGATAGCACCCATGTGCAAGTGGAGTTTCTAAAAACTATTGCCATGGCATCAAGAAAAACAATGCAAAATTGTTTTTGCAAAATTAATGGCTTGAATTTCCACCACAGGAAAAGGATAAATGATATGGAAGTGATACTGCAGACAATTATCTTTAAGAGTTAACTGCTTCAAGTGGAAGTTATTATTATACCACTTTTCATCCATTAATTCCAAGGTACTTTCTGCTTCAAAGTAAAATTACAAGTTGAGGCACCACTACATCTGTAAAACTTTCAAAGCTCCCAATAATATTAAAAAATTTGTACCAATCTCTGAACACTGTAGTATTCAAAATGTACCATCTGTCTGACCTACACTGATAGCAGACCTGGGACTAGAGGTTGATTTGCTTCACTCACCACCACCTCTTCAGCAGAAACAATTCTGCCCAATTTTGCAACTTACACAACACAAAAATATATATCTGAAGAATTTCATAATATTATTAATTAAATCAGGAAGGAAAAAGCTTCCCTCATAGATTTGTCTCACTTAAGATTTTAATTTAAAATATCCAGCTCTATTAGCATTCAAGTTCAACTCAATGTGAAGAGAATGACATTAACACATAGATGGCTTCCAATGTACTTCAAGTTTAGGAAACCAAATACTGAAATATTTTTAGTGTAATCTTGTTTTGTAATCCTACAGGTTTATATTCATGACTGCAGGAATGAAAGGAAGTCAGTGCACAGACAGCACATTTATCAGAGTTAAGTGCACCTCTATGTAACACTTACCTTCGTTGCTCACACATTTCCAGAACCTGTGTCTTCTTATCACCTTCCATTCCACCTTTTGTTGGCTTGTCATTCCCACCTGTAAGAAGACAGAAAAAGCCAAAAATGAAGTGGTACATTTTTTTACAGTTCCTGTTTTCTTTTCAATCAGGAAACAAAGAATCTCCTTATATTGTTTTGTTGGGGTTTTTTTTTAAATTTGGAAAATAGCCATCAAAAGAACAAACTTAATCAAAACTCTAACAGCATCCAGAGTAAGTCAGAGTAAATTCCTGTAGCACTAATAACTGGCTGATATATGCAAAACATGCCAAAGAAAAAGGGTGTACTACCACTGAAGTATTACCAAGAAAAAGCAGCCTTTCCACTATATTAAATACAACTAGGAACATAAAAAACAATGCTATGTGCTGCTAAACGTGCAAGCACAGATTCACTTGTAATGAGCTGGAGGTAAAACCTTTCTAATAGCAACTCTTACTATGGCATTACCCTTTTCTCCTTACACCTGCTGTCAGTCTGCTACACCATTTTACAAAACCATCCAGGCTGCTACTTTCTCTCATCAGCAGTTTATCCCCTGAAGTGAGAAGACTGAATCCATATGATTTAGTATTTACCAGGATCCAGTGCATCTGGCCTCCATCTGTTCCCAGCAGCTCCAAGCATATTGCTCTCAGCTTTGCCCAAACAGTTCTAAAGGGTTTGGTTTTGGAGGTCTGGTTTGTTTGGGTTTTTTAAATAGCAGCAGCTAGAGATTCACACACTTTACAAACAATACCTTGGTGTGGAAAGAAGATATGAGCTGAGAAATTGTACTAATTTTTCCTACAGTGGCTGAAACTCTTAAACAAAGAGGTTTCTCTCTTCATGCTCTGCCACATCTGTGTCATCTCCTGATTTGTAATCTCCAACCTGAGCACACACACCTTACAGTCACTCTCAGGTAAAAGTGATGTTGCAAATTATACACTCAGCTTTTTCAGATATTCACAGAATTCCATTATAAGCAAGCTTTCTCCAACTAAAGACCTACTGGAAAACTGACTCCCATTTTTCTTTTAAAATATCGATGGGAAACTGAGCAACTAAAAATTGACAAGGTACTTGGCCATGGGCATTACTGAGGTAAGGAGTTCAGATGAGGTAGAGTACACAGGAGAGCACACCTACTGACAGTGGGAAGGGGAAAGGAGATTAAGGGTGAAAATTAAAATCTTAATCCAAGAATCAACTGTATTTCTGCTCAAAGACAGAAGCTATTTTCTTACTGAAATCTGAGCTGCATACTAACTTGTCAGATGCTGGATATAGGCAGATTCATTTTTCAGCTCCTCTTGCCTTCGCTTCGATACTCTCACAGCTCGTTGCTGAAGAAGGGCATGCACAGCCCATTCCAGGTCATTAATGTCCTTCAGCTGCAACACAGAAAGCACTAATCAGGCTTTCAATTGACTGAAATCTCACAAGAATGAACAAAAACCAATTTCCATGGGTTTTATGTATAGCTGCAAAATTAGAACAGAAGTATCACAGATTGACAAGTAAGTTCCTAGTGATGAGAGTTTTTCAGCTTTTTTAATAAAGCTGAAAACACAAACTAAATGCCAGTTACACATCAAGGACTAAGACTTTATACAAAACGGTTCACCAGGACACTACTGGTGCCTCTTGTTTTATTTCAGTTTGCTTTTGAGGCACTTGACATTGAAGAAAATGTATTCACTAACTAGCATTTCTTCTCTTTAAATTTATCTGAAGAAATTCACAACTGCAAAGCAACACAACATTATATTAAAACTAAATTTGATTCTGATAGAACTAATTTTAACTGGTTGGTATCCCCCATCTATCACTGACAGAATGCACCTTCATCATCTTTAAAAAAAAAAGAGGAAAATGTACATACTTTTTCATTCAAACAGTTTATCAAGTTTTCTACATATGTTTTCATGGCCCTGTAGAATTTGTAATTCAGAGCTGCATCTGAAGACTTCTCCAACTCCTGGACAGACATCTTTGAGCTCTCAATATCCTCCATATATTTTTCATACTCTCTCTGGTGAGCACGGTGCACATCCTGTAAGGATGTTATCCTAAGAGAGAGAAACCCAGACAATCAGAACTATTGCCAACTTAACAGCTGATGCATTCCAAAACACTTTTCCCATTGTAATCACATACAAAATCTTTGCCTGTGCTAATAATAGCACTTGCATTTGACCTGAGCAGCACTGAAAGATTTACCCACGCCAACATTTGCAGAAGCACAGGGTGGGGGCAAACATCATGCTTTGGGAGACCTAAATGTCATTTATGTGGTGCTGGTTTTGAAAGCACCACGGATATTTCACCTGGACTCCTCAACACACACTTCCCAAAAACATAAAAGCCAGAATTACACTGTATCACATTATTAAATAGATTCTACCCAATGTAATCTGGGAAAAGCCATAGCTCACATCAGCATGTCCATATAAAATAAAAGTTAATAAAAGTTGCACGGACAAAAGTACCTGTAAGCATTCACAATGTGCTCACCATTAAATACAAACCAACCAAGAACTCTGACCGGTGTACAATAAAATCCAAAAATTTCTGTCTACAGCTGTCACTATTAGACAGGTAGCACAGTAACATTTACATCCATTACAACTGTGCTTCATCTCTTTTTTATCCCTTCCCTCCTTATATGTCCTAAGTGTTTGCTCAGTCTGAGCAGGCCTATAACAGAATCAAGGCACAGACCACAATTTATTTCACCTCCCTGAACTGAATACTTCCTAAAGAAACAGCGGAACTAAGCTATTGTGTTCTACTGTGCCACAAACTAAAAAGAAAAACGATTAATCTATTTCAGCACTTATTATGTTAAAAACATCTACAAAGTTTACACCAAACAGGTTCCTCAGTCCCTTCTTGATGATTTCCAGATAAGCCTCCCACTCTTGACAGCTGTATTCTTATTTTTTCTTATTTGATTCTGTACATAAACCCCTGCTTCTGTTAACTCAATTTCCTTCAGGTGATTAAAGTTAAGAAAGCATACAATTCCACAAAAATACTTAGTCCAATTTACTTCCAATTCTCTAAACAAATGCCTCAGTGATGGTCTGTACAAAGCAAAGATTATACAGAGAGCAAGTTCACAGCACAATTTATGTTCCAGTTGTATTAAGTTACTTGTCTAAACTTATCTGAACAGCTGCTTCCCAGTGCTGGGAGGGATGACAGGGGATGGCTTACCTTGGGATGCCTGACCCCAGCTGTCCTTCCCACACACCCTCCAGGAGGTTTGCATGTCCTACCCAGGACACTTCAGCTGCCCACACAGCAGCTGAGCTGCTCAAGAGAAGTCACAGCCTGGCACACAACTAAAGAAAAAGATCCAGGCATGTTCTGGAGAGGCTGTAGAGAACTTAGGCTGCTTTAGGAAATACTGGGCTATTTTTGCAGCTGGTGTAAGAACTACCACAGGAGGGGTGGGAGTGCCAGCTCCACCTGCCCCCAGTGAAGTTCTGCTTGCTGGGGAAACCTAACATCAAGCCAAGGCTCCTGTCAAGAACTGCTAGCAAGCATAAAAAGCTGATGTTAAATAAATGAACTTACTTTCTAAAGCTCAAATTGACAGAAACACTCTTGTAAATTCCAAATGCTACCCTATAGCAAAGCATTGCCATATGAAGTCAAAGATTTGTAGTATTCCAGTAGATATCATTACACATGAAAACAACCTAATAAAAGCCCAGCACTCTGGAAAAAAGAATAAGACTTCAAAGCTGTTGTCTCATTCTGTGACAAAAACTCAGAAAACTCATAAATTAAGGAGTTACCTTTCAGTCAGTCGCTTCTTCACAATTTCCAAATTCACAGGTGGTAGAGAAACAGAGGTATCAAACTTGGGTTTGGCTGGTTGATATTTACGCACAGAAGCATCATCACAAATTTCCTACAAGAAATAAGTGTCAATTTTTAATACACCATTTACACAATTTCTCCCTTTGCAACTCTACAGATCATATCAAGACATATCATTTGCATAATAGGCATCTGATATACATAATATCAATCACAAAAAGTCTAGAAAAAACCTGATCATTTCAAGAATTAAGTCCAAAACTAACAAGGCCTACTGCTATAAATTGCTGCTGTTTCCTGAAGAACAGAATCAATTTTTCCATAAGCAAGTCTAGTATGAGGACCTAAGATCACATATCATACTGAATTTGAACACCAGTCTCAGAAAGATGTAACTTTCTCCCATTCGTCTACTCCTCAAATTAAAAAAAAAATCTACAATTGTCAATTCTAACTTAAATAAAGAGTTGGTTATTCAGATATTCCTAATCCAGAGTAAGTGATCCAAGCCAGAAACAAAACTTCCAGCACATCAGAATACAGTTCATTTTTGCCAATTACTTACTGGGAAAAAGACAATATTCTGCTGAACTGCAAAGACAACTTCACAACAGAAATTTCGCAGAATAAAATAATAACTTTTACTTTGCAACATTTGTATTACTTGTAGTCTTGCTTTCAAGACCTCTCACACAGCAGCAGAAAAAAAGTCAGATTTCAGAATTTTCTTCTCTGCTTCTTGTGATTTTTTTTTGGGCTTACATCACCATGCTGCTTCTCAACAGCATGAGATTACAGATTTTCAATATCTTCCCATATTTCTTATCATCTTTTCCCTGACAAATCAGGGAATAACTTCCTAAAATTCTCTCTATTTAGAGGGCAGGAATGAGATACAACAGTACTCCAGATAAGCTCTCTTGCCTATGAGGCAAAAAGCAACTTCCAGTGGTTAGGAAAGCATGCATCACCTGAGAGAGTTTAACAGCTTTCTTTATTTGCTGTTCTTCCCACTTGGCTTCATCATCACTTGATCCATCACCCACAGACACTGTAAGTTAAAACAATCATTATTAGATGTAACTACACCCTTTATTTTTTCCCCTCTCATGTTCTCCTTCATCTAAAGCAACAATGGGTCTCCCAACCACTACTGAGAAGTGATACACAGAAAACAGCAGATGAAAAACCTGCAGATGAACAACTGCAAAGGCAAGGAAGGCTTGGAAAAGGCTCTACTGGGATTTGCAGAATTCACACTGACATTAAATTCCCCAACTGTTTCTCAGAAGACTACTGCTGCAGAAGGAGGCATAAAAACATCTTGGTTTTATGTCTCAAAGCAAAGCTGTGTATAATACATGTAAACAAGAGTGTAAGTATAGACTGTGACATTACACCTAACAAACTCTTGAGCATTCCAAAACATACACTCTACTACAGATACAAAAATATCTCATTAGCATTAATTTGAATGGCAGATTCTGCTCATAGTTATGCATTCTTATAGCCCTTATTTAAATAGTAAAATAAACCTGTGCTCCATAAACAACACTATAAGCAGCTCTAAGGGAACAAAAGCAATGGAAAAGCCAGTTATGTTTTGCATGCAGTAGGTTTGTTTACTTCTGAAGAGCTGGAATGCTGGTTTGTTTGTTTATTTTTCATTTTTCAAATTTACAATGTCAGTGCAGGGAGAGCACTTGGAAGACCAGACCAGAAGCAGGAGGCAGGACTCACAGTAACTTTATTCACAGTAAACGGGCTTTCTACAAGGCCATTTTTTTGCGATCAAGAAGGCCAAAAATAATTCTGTAAACTTTTCTCAAAGTCTCCTGCACCACCATAAGAAAGACCTAAACCAGGTTAATGACCCATATAAACCTCAAGTACCAATTGTACAGCCTTTTTCCAAGAGCCCTGAGGAGCAAAGCCTCACGCTTTACTGGACAAGTCCCATGTGGTTCCAGAGACTGAAACAAAGCTCTGGGAGAAACACCACAAACTCACCCATTTCTTCAGTCATCCTCTGCCTAAGAGTTCTCATTTTAGGAGCAAAATCAAGATTCTTTGTTTCAGACTCATCTTCACTCTCTAAATCACTGCTTCCTCTACTCTGAGGGACCTGAGGACTGTTTGAAACATCCAGGGGAAGATAATCAGCCTCTGTCCTGGCTAAGTGACGCCTCCTCCGAGCAGCCTCAACATGAGCTGCGCTGGGGATATTGCCTGCATCAGAGAGAGAGAAAATCCAAGCAAAAGACTAAAAGCAACACTCTGTATCTAATGTGAATCATCACAACTGTTCAGCACCACTGTACAATTCTGGATACAGAACACAAGATAGTTTTCTACCATGGTTACCATGTAGAATATATGGAGATGAAAAGTGGTTCTCAGCCTCAAAGTGAGGCTTTATTTTCACCTCATGAAGGAAATTGTGCTTCACTAAAGAAGAATTTTCTGCTGCCTTTCTTCTGTGACCAACGTTCATAATTTCTGCTCCATTCCCAAAATTAGCACAGGACAACAAATGTTTACAACTAAAAATAGGGAACCATCACTATTCTTCCAGAAGGGTAGCCCTGACTCAGGATAAACAGATTCCTACACCTTAGGTAGTTTAAGCTAATTGGAATTCATTTAACTGATGTATTTCAAACAAAGAATGTTCTAAAATAGCTTTCTTAAAAAAAAAAAAAAGAGAAAGAAGCCAGGAAACTAACCTGGTGATAAATCCTTCCTCCTCTGTGGAGAGCTGGATTCATTTTCAGAGTCTGAGCTGTTGTAGTCCTCATTCAGTGAAGAATAAGTTTCATCTTCATTCTCCTCCTCCTCTTCGTGAGTATCTTTGGTGTTGCCAATTCCAGGCTCCAACTGGCAGATTTCTGCATTAGGGGGGAAAAAAAAGTATGATCCATGATTTCAGTTTCAGCGGCAGGAACATGATGTGCCATAACTGGTTACCAGAAATTATTTACACCTTGCTGCAGCAAAGACTGGCCACTCATCTATCTCCACATGTTCTCATCAAAACATGTCAAATCGTAGCATTCCAAGACAGTCACTTACAAGCCAGTTCTTGTATTGAATAAAAGCATCTTTGATGATGTTTCCCATGGAAAGACTATGAGTCCTTCTAAAACACAGAGTGTATTTACATGCCCAAAAGCAATGAGATCAGCTCCCAGATAACAACTAATTAATATTCTGGTTGCTCACAGCGTATTTGAGCTTTTGACTTAAAAAACTGCATTTAGAATGCACTTTTTTAAAAGCGTTAACAGTGAGGGAGATCCTAGTTAAACTATAAACATTATTACCTATCTTGTCTCTAGTTATTATCAAATTCTTAAAAAATATTGATCTATCTTCATTTGCCACTACATTTTCAGTAAATCATCAGATTACTGAATAACAGAATGTACCACCTTTTATAAGAATATATGTTTTTATAAGAAGTTACTAAGAAAATTTACCATCTCATCTGAATCGCAAACTCAAAGGGAATTATTCCTCCATCTAATTTATTTTTATCTAACATTAGCAAATATGGTATATCTGTGAATTGACAGAGGTGTCAAAAGGGGAATACATAAAGAGAACTTTTAGACACATTTGTTTCTAAAACACACAAACTCCAAATATTCCAACAGGAAACTAACCACTGAATGGTTTGGGTTGGAAGGGACCTTAAAGATCATTTAGTTTCAACTCCCCTGCCATGAGCAGGGACACCTTGTTTACTAAACCAGGTGCTCAGAGCCTCATCCAGCCTGGCCCTGAACATTTCCAGAGATGGGGAATCCACAACCTCTCTGGGCAATTGTCTATAGTTCAAAGAAACCAGAGACACTACCAGAATAATCAAGGCTATTGACTGCATTCAATTAAAATACTGAAATGCTGTAAGAGCACACAATTTTAAAATGTATACATTAAGTTTTATCAAACAAAATGCTACTAAGCTCACATTTTCCCTCAGTCTTCACTCCGATCAAACTGCAATCTGACAGCAATAAGCAGTGGATACCTGGCCCATAGCTTGAAAGATATGATGTTGAGGTAGAAACTTATAAGAACTTTGTTAACTTTCATGTAGTACATGGCTCTGCATAATCAGGTTTTCTCAAGAACAGCCTCTAAGTTCTGATGATCTTTTACTAAGGTCAAACTGAAAATAATTTCAGCAGAAATACATTACAATTATAAACCTGTAAACTAACATTTTAAGTATAATTCTGGGTTCAGTTAACTAGTAAAAAATATCTAAAAGCAGTATTTTTACCTCACTCTTAATGTATTTCATAATATATTTAACTAAAAAAAGGACTTACTTTTGCTTTCTTCAACTTCCATCTGTGCAGGGAGTAGGCTTTCCTTCTTTTTAATTCTAAAGGTTACTTCATTGAAGGATGGTTTTTTGACTTTAAAAAACTCTTCACCTATCAGATAAAACAATGTGATTCTGAGCAACATTAATAAAGCAAACAATACACACATATATATGTATGTACTACATACAAAAGTGAATGTAAACCCTATGCGTGCACAGCGTAACTCCTGAATCACAGAATCAATGAGGTTGGAAAGGATCTCTGAGATCATCCAGTCCAACCTATGTCCAAACACCAACCTATCAACCAGACAATGGCACTAAGGGCCATGTCCAGTCTTTCAGTTCTGGCTGGATTAATTCTAAAATATTACTATGCCTTTATCATGATCCATCACCTCTTAGTTAAAAACCGTGCAGCTCAGCCTTCTTAACACAGAAACACTGCACTGCTGAAATGCAGGGTCTCTTTGTAGCTTGTCCCCATCAAGGTGGCCACATCTTGCCATCAACCAGAACAGTAAGAGCTCAGAAGTGTCAATCAAATATTTAAGTTTCATTTATTGAGCTTGTTCATCATTAACTAATCATGGAATCACACACTACTTGTTCTCTCTGGTTTTCTCCAGCTCTAAGAAGATTTCAGATCCTTTCCAGCCAAAAGAACATAAATAATTGTCAAAGCACTTCTCACAGAATCACCAAATTGTTAGAGTTGAAAGGGACCTCTGGAGAACACTTTGTCCAGCCCCCCTTCCAAGACAGGGTCACCTGGAGCAGGTGGGTTTGGAATGTTTCCAGGGAGATTCCTTAACCTCCCTGGGCAGCTGTTCCAATGCTCTGCCATCCTCAGTGTAAAGAAGTTCTTCCTCGTGTTGAGGTGAACTTCTTGTGCTTTAGTTTACGGCCATTGCATCTCATCCTATTTCTGGGCATCACTGAAGAGTCCGGCACCAGTCTCTTGAGATATTTAGATGGACCAAAGAGACCCTCAGTCTTCCGCAGACAAACCAGGCCCAGCCCACACTTTAGGTCGGGTTTATCGCGCAAACCCTCCCAAGAGCCCTCCCCTGACCCAGCACCGCCGGTGTGCTACAGCGAGAGGCAAGAGGCTGCCCGGCCCAGGGCAGCCCCATCCCGGAGCCCCCGGCTCTGCTCTCCGGACACACACACCGATCCCCCC
>JAHLSL010000038.1:11659337-11720699 GCA_025920805.1 Petroica traversi | reverse complement strand
GAACAAAATCACCATCACCACCAGGCACTGGGCTCTACAGCGGCCTCCGCGTCACCGCACTTTGGATGGCCTCTCCTGCCGGCGCTCCCTCAGCGTGCTGCGGGCGGAGAGAGCCCGGTGCCCGTGCCCGAGCAGCTCCCGGAGCGCCCAGGGGAGCGCCCTGCCGAGGTGAGGTGACTCGGACGCCTTTGTAGAGCCCAGTGCCTGGTGGTGATGGTGATTTTGTTCCGTCTCGTTAAGTGTGAAAACGCTTGGAGAAACCGAGCTGGTTTCTGCAGTTAAAGTTTGCAAACTGTTCTGTCCGTAAACAGCCTGGCTTTTCTCGGTCTCGACTTCTCACCGCGGCATGTCGGAATTCAGAAAATAAGATGTGGCTGAGGTACGTGATTCGGTTCCCTAAACATTAAGGTACCATTTTGAATACAGTAAATGGTTTTCAGGCAGTTGGGGCTTTGACATCTGTCACACTGCAGAACTCGAAAGTAGATCGTGCTTTAAGGTAGTGCCTGCGTTCTTTGAAGTTATTCTCGCAGCGGTTCTCTTAAGCATCAGTCGGAAATTCCCCATCTAAAACACGGGAATGAGAAGTCTCAGGCTTCTTTGCCCTTATTTCCAGGCTGCCCTATCGTGTGCGTCGCTCTTTTGGGAAAATGATGATTTTTGAACTCGTTTGCTGTTGGAGCAGGCCTGCGGTGGCCGCAGCACCCACGCCGGAGTGTGCGCAGCAAACTCGGGGGGTGTGAGAAGCAGCACCTGGTGTGGGCAACATCGGTGGCACAGAATTGCTGCTCGCTCTCACGAACTTTCAGTCATTCATCTGAAATTTGCTTGTAACAAACATCTGTATCCACTGGTGCGACGGTGGCATTGAGAAGTAATGAGCGCTAGGAACTAATTGGATAAGTGGCTACCTGGACTTCCTTCTGCTACCAAACATGGTCCATTTTTGTTACCTTGTTTCCACTCTACCTGCCCTGTTTTGTTTATGTGTATTTTTTAATTCTGACTCAGTTGGGAGGGGCATTCACAGCACCTACCTCTGAGTATTTAGAGAAACCCTGGTTCGGGCTCTGGGCTCTGCATGATGTGAAGAGAATTGCAGGATGCCTGCAAGACATAGATTTAGGCTGCTCCCTGCTCTCTGTTGAACAGAATTTTTTTGTCAGATTACCCTCCTAACTCAGATGCCTAAATTAGATCAAGGGAATATGCTTATCCTTTTAATTACTATCCTGAGGGAATGGCATTTACTTTTTTCTCCTCCATCAGTACAAGATCTGGGGTACAGGACTTATCCCTGCCTGAGTTGTAGTTGTCACTGTAATAGAAACAAAGAGGATGTTCCTGTAGCAGTAACAGTAATGAAATGGGGTACCTCTGGCGTGGTAGTGTTAATTGTAAAAATAATGGGGTTTTCTACCATAGGTGCTGGTCAAAGCACCAAAGCTTTATGGGTACTTATTTTTTTAACCATTGGTTAAAATGGTTAGGTCAAGGCAGAAACGATGTGTGGATGATTTTGAATTGTGTTTTTAAGAGGGCTTTATTTATTGAGATTCAGGCATTACAGTGATTTGTACCACAGCAGTATTTAGAGTAAAGTTTTTTACAAATATTTCTGTTGTAGTCTTTAATGTTGTAAAGTGAATTAATTTCATGCCATAGAAAAGTAACAGCTATGACAAATGAAGCTAAGTCTGTAGATGATTGTATTTCTTCATTGAGCTGCTTGTCAGGAACTGGTGAGGAAAATGAGGCAGCATTTGGAAAGGGAAAGGTGATGTGCATGCTTTGCTTGCGGTGTTATCAGAAACCGTCACAGCTTTTGAAAATAGGCATCTGTCAGGAAAATACCTTGGGATTAGTTCCTGAAAGGCAGTGTAGTCCAGATTAGTTCCTGTCACAAATTGAGACAGATGTCTCTGGTCTGAGAGATAATTTACTTGCAGACTGTTAACTAACAGGTTATCTGCTATTGCCTCAAAAGATTTAATTTGATCAGCATGCAAACTGTGTGAAAAAAAGCATTTAATGAGATTTTTCTTTTAAAGGCCAGAGCTGTTCTCTTCATGTTTTTAAAACTCGTTCAAAAATTGGACATCTTTATTTGTAATGTTAATTTCTGGCCTATATTAACTTGAAAGGAAATATCTCAAGCATCTCGGTTTTTAAAAAGCTTTTAACTGTTTCCATTTGATTCTATTCACCTCAAATGTAGTTATAGAATAATACTGTTTTGAAGGGACTTCTGAAGGTCATCTGGTGCAACCCCATGAAAAGCATGGCTAACTCAGGCCACTCAGAGCCATGTCTCGTTGTGTTTGGATTACCTCTGAGGGTGGAGATCCCAAAAACTCACTGACCAGCCCTCTCCAGGTTGGTACTTACACTGGCTCAGAGTGCATCCCATTCCCTTGCCCAGGCTGCCACTGAAGGCATTAAACAACACTGGCCACAGTATCAGCCCCTGGGGAGCATCATTAGTTCCAGCCAGCTGGATTCGGGACCACTGATCACAGTCCTTTGAGATTGCTGGTCAGGCAGGTTTTCCACCGAGTTTGCAGTCAACTTTTTCAAATTATATTCCACCAGTTTGGCTATAGGGATACTGTGGGAGACCTTGTTAAGAGCACAAGCTGCTGAGCCCTCTTTCACGGGGCCAATTATCTCAAAGTTGGGGTGTGTCAGGTGTGGTTTGTGCTCAATAGCCACATGCTGGCAATTTCCCATCACCTTTTTCTTTGCTTCAAGCAGCCTTCTGTTTGTCTTTTTCCAGTTGCCAAGACCTCCCAAAAATAACAGAGTTGGTCTTAGAGTGGCATTAGCCAGTGTTCCTGGCAGCTGTGATTTGTTCCATGTGTATGTATGCAAATGCTCTACTTCCTTGTTTTTAAGTTATTTTGACTTTCCAAAGCTGCTTTCAGTTCAGTGTAATGTTCCATCTCTTGGCAAAGGATATTAGATGATGGATCCTCCGTGTTTCTGAATTTTGGGGTGAAGCTTGATCTAGACTGTCCTGTGAAAATCATGAGAGCAGTAGTTGGCTGACAGAGTTTGGAGTGTTGCTTGGATTGGAAGGTTCATTTTATGTGGCTGAATGATGTGGAAAGTCAGTAACCCTTCTTAGGCTTTTTCGTCTTAAGTGATGATTGGTGTTTATAAAGATAATTAAGATAAAGTCATGCTAATTAGAGAGTTTTCTTTTTTTTATGACTGATCTATTTCAAGCACTATTGCTTGTCAGTAAAACACTTAAAGTGTACTCTGAGGTTCAAAGTTTGAGCCTAGGTATGGGGTGAAATAGGGTAGTTACTGTATTTCTTTTACCTTTAAAAATGTTCTATCACCCTTTAACTTCATCTTTTAAAATTGCATTTTTCTCATGTGCCCTGGTTGGTGATAGATGACACATCAGACTACTTCGAAGGGAAACACTCATGTTAGAGTGCCTGGTTGGATTTCTGGAAGGGATAAGCAGCTGTTTTAAGTGATCTTGAAATTTTCAAATGCTTAGTTGCAAATATTACAATTCCCTGTAGAATGATGTGTCTGAATCCCGATCAACACAGAACTGGGAGATTTGTGTCTATGTGTAAGTTCAGGTTCCTTCCAGTGACAGACCAATGTAAGCCAAAATTTTAAGCCTGCTGTGAGCAGTGAAGCCTTGTTTTCTGTGGCATTGGCTGTCTGAGTTTGATCAGATGTGAGCCTGTGTTGAATTTTTTCTCGTGGTCAGTCTATTTAGAGCAGCTTTTAGCCATGTGGATTCTCTGGTGTCTAATATTGGTACTCAAACATACAGCAGTCTTTCTCTTCCTTGAGAGCACTAAATTTGGTTGTGCCTTCTCTGTCTGTTTGCCTGTTTTTTATGAATATTATAGTCAGTTAAGATCTTTGCAAAGGACACTCTTCTGTTAGCTTGGTTCATGTTGATGGTTTTCATCACAGTACTTAACTACTCATATCTCATACTCGGAGAAATGCAAGCTAAGAATTCAGGCATCCTGGTTGCTTGGTTACTATAATGTTACAGATTTCATTAATTCACTTGTCTATCAGGATGCTGGTTTTTTGGGGTTTTTTGTTGCTTTTTTTTTTTTTAATTCTCAGATTTATATAAGGACAAGTCTTTAGAAAATAAATAGGGGACTTTATTTCATGAGTTCTTTGTTCTTCTTACCTCTACACATATGTTGTTTTATTGCCATTTGCAAGATGATACAAGGACTGTAGTAACTCGTTTTTCTGGTATTGTTGTGTCATTAGCACCAAATGTTGTAAAGGTGAGGCCTAGGTCGCATAAAAATTATAAAGTAAAAATGGAGTGGATGAAATGCCATTTTTCTTCAAATTGAGATTATTTAGAACTTTGTCCGTATAGGAACACACCCTGGCCAGGTTGGTTACTTGGATCCTAGAGTTAAAATAATTAATTGAACATTAATATATAGATGAGCTCATTGTTGCATAAGTCTTATTTTCAGAACAACACATGAAATTCAGATTATGTAACACAATGGTAGTAGCAGCATTGGAATTACTTAATAGAGGACAAGTACTTGAGAACTATTTTTAGACATTTTGGCAGTTACAGATAGTTGAAAAGGTGTGAAAAGTCACAGCTTCTTTGGAACAGTGGTTCTGAGAGCAGCCAGTTTGACTTGAGACACTTTGATATGGGATGTTGCTGCTTCAGAAGTAGCAGATAATAATTCTGAGCTGGCTCTACTAGTGGGAATATTCAAGGCTGATGCAAGTGGAGCTTGTGAAATGCTGTGGCATCAGTCATGGGCAGTATCTGCTGTGAGTGATTCAACAGCATACATATGAAGTAAGGGAAGAACAGGAAATGGGAGTTAACTTTTCTTTGTTTCTAAAAATATTACAATTGGAATGTGGAAAAAAATTACCTATTATGGCTATACTAATAAATGTATCAAAAAATCAGAGCACATTTAAGTGATACTTAAAGATAAGATAAGTCTTATCTGACAAAGGTCAAGAATTTTACTAATCAATAGCTAAAACTTCCTGGCTTTTTCCACAACAGCCTTATGACTTTAAGGTAGGACAAGTGTCTTTCTAATTGAGATGCTTTTGCCCTTTGGGATTTTACATGATATTGAAATATTTGTCTAACACAGGTGATAATTGATTTCCTGAGATCTTGAAATTCAATTTTGGTGGTCAGAACATTATTACTGTATGCTCTAGAGCTCTGTGGTAAAGGATTAAGAGACCACATTTCAACTGGATGATTTGAAGAACTGTTCTTGATAATATAAGCACAGATGAGACTTGTGGATGAGAGTAGGGTCAGAAGCAGGAGTCTGCAGCTGGGGCAGGTGAGAGGTCCTGTGGCCACACTGTCTGTGTCCTGGGGCCACCTCAGGACCAGCGTGCTGGTCCCAGAATGTGCTGGGTGAGATCTCCATTACACCCACACTTTTGTGTGTTACATTGGGGAATGCATTTTTACTCATCCGTTATCCAACTAAAATACTCCTACCTAGTTATTTTTTCCTGTTTTGATTTCTATATGCTAATCTTTGCCTCTTCTCCCACAAGGTTTCCCTGTTTCTTGATTCATCAGAGATAAACCAAATTTCTTTGCTTTAAAGGCCGCTTGTGGCCTTTCTCCTCTCTGCTTATCATCTTATTCAAATTTGAGAAGTTAAGCCTGCGATGGTTTTGTGCACCTGCCCAGCTTGAAAGCAGATACCTAAACTGCCAGTCCAGTCTCCCTGGATGTTTTGCTTTCATTAGTTTTACAGACAGTCAAAGATTGTTCTCTGCCGAGCACAGAAGAATGCTCACGTATCTTTTGTTTTATAAAGCTTTGCTATAGCAGCCCATTAGATGTTCTGTACATTTTGCACTGTTATCTGGGAATGAAAGCTGAGCAGCAAGTTAAGTAGCATCTCTTCTATCATTAGAAGAAAAGAACATTAAGAATTCTTCTGTTAGTTTTTTTTTTTTTCTCTCTTAGCATTTTGCTTGTGCTCCTGATGGAAGGACAGGAATGGGCTCAAAATTTTCCGCTAAGGTGGCAAGATTTTAAATGAATAAGCTTAAAAGTAATATGCTCTCAATGTTTCTAGTCATGATTGAAGTAAGAAAAGAATGAAAAGAAGATAACTCATCAAATGTTTATGTCTTGCCCAAGTCCACATTGACATAAATTAGGAGCTACAATGTGAAAGCGGAGAACTACAGGTTTCAAGGTGTGTGGATGTCACCAAACAGCATTTAAGGGTGCTTGTACAAAGCTTGCAAATTATTAGATGTGGGAATTGATGTGTTTTAAAACAGAATCTAGAAAAAATGGCATATGGAGTGGGGAGTCATGTGAATTAGAAAGTAGGAAGCAAAAAAAGAAAAACCAAGAGTATTTTAAGTTACCACCCCTTGAGGAGCAAGCATATCTTACTCAGCTCTCTGGAAAGGTTACAATATGCAGCCTGGAGTTCCTTCTTGAAGGTAGAAGCTCAGAGCCTTTAAAGTCTTATAAAAAGTCTACCCTCTGGTTTTCTTTTTTTCATTTCCTTTTAAAGCAAAGCAAGCAGAGGTGGTGATGTCTGTCTGTCTGCAATCAGGTTAGTGAATGTATTCTTCCAGGGCGTGACAGAGCTGAGTTCAGTTTCCATCTTTTCCTGAGGAAGTTTGTGTCTCCTGGGAGAAGGGCCAGGGATTTAAATAGTGAGCTTCCTGAAGTGGGATTCTCATTCTTTCCTTCAGGAAAATTTCTTCCTTTCAAAGAAGATTGAAGCTGGAGGAGCACGGACAGACAGAGAGGGACCTGCGAAATTTCTTGTAGGAGGCTGAAGTCCTGAGCTGACGTTACTATTCCAAACACTGTTCATGGGTTTCCTTGAATAACTATGCAATAAAACAGGGGAAACCTTCTCCTAGGAGGAAGGGAGGATCAGTTTTAATCTCTAGAAACAGAGGGGAGAGCTAACTGTGTCTCCATACTTTGAATGAGTGCTTTCACAGCTGAGCAGCTGTGTAAGAAACAGAGTAAACCCAGCAATAGTGACCACACAATTCTGTTTTTTGAACAGAAACAGAGATCCTTGTATTTTGGATGGTCAGTATGTTTAGAGAGCCTTTTAGTCAGGCAAGGTAGGCAGAAGGCTATTTCTCAGAAAAATACTTTTTGTGTTCTGTCTGGATCACAGGTAGGAAGTTTCACAATGAGCAAGGAAGGGGCTTCAAACCATAGGGTTAAGAAGTAAAATGTTTAATGTGTTTGGTTTTTTTTGAAAGATCGAAGTATTAACTTAGGCTCTCAGTACTGTTATCTCCAGTAGCAGGGAGAGCAGGAAGAGCCAGCAATGTGCTACCCACAGTCAACTCCTCCGTTCTGTCACTGATGTCATTCATCTGTTATCAGAGTGGGTGGACTTTGTAAGCTGGCCACAGTGCATTTTGAAAAGGCCATGTGGCTGTGTATAACTGTACTGTATAAAGGAGATAAATATAAATGCTTGGCCTGCCACAATGTTGAGATATTTTTGGGTTTTTTTAACCCATAAACTCTCATACCAGTTTGTCTTGACCAAAGAGAAATTCTAGTCTGTGCTGCTCCATAATGCCTTACTAATGCTTCTTACTCTCTCATTTTTAAGAGAGTACTCCAAAAAAAACCCATGCAACAACTACATGGGCTATTACAGGGTCACTGCTTTGCAAATATAATGATTAGCCTTTGTGTTGTCCAGGTCTACAGGTGTTACAAAGAGTAAATCAGGTAACTAGTGCTGCAGTCTCTGTCCTTGCTAATTGGCTCTTGCAGCAACATTCTGCAATGGAGAAAAGGAAAAGAGTAATTGTATGACCACGCATGCTGCTTCCATGGTATTTGCTTTTTTCTAGACAGGGCCTGGTGCATAGACTTTAATTCCTACTAAAACTATGTGGCTGCGGTTTTTCTGAGAAATGTTTTGGAAAAAAAATTGATTCAAGTATAAATATTAACAAAGATTGTGGTAAGGCTGCCCTTCATAAAATGGCAATATGCCTATGGTAGGGAAAACGATTTTCCCCCTCCTCCTGCAGTCTGCCCAGCTCTAATGTTTTCTAATGCTTTTAGCATGGACCTGACATGCCCCTTGCTTCTTGCACTTTTCTCATTTCTTTTCTCCACTTGCATCAACTATAATGAACACTGAGAGAGGGAACAGAAGTTGCAGTCTCACAGGTCAGTTTATGAATACAGTTAATGCTTTAGAGATTGGGGCTAGTCAGATGGCTTGTTTACAAGGACTTGCTGTTCTGCTGTTTAAATGCAAGATCCAAGTTTTCCTGTTTTCACCCTAAATGGCAGCAGGACTTAAGATCATCTACCGTGTTCATAACGCTGTTTGATACAGTTATTACACCATGGATTTTGTGCTGCCTCTGCCACAGTTTCTTACAACTGATGACTGGGTTCACCAAGCACATCTTCTAGAGCATTTTGCAGAAACAATTTTCTGTGAAATGCTCTGGTGGCGATGGCCATGATTTCATCCATATCATATATTTCGAACACTGTAACAGTTACAATATTTTCCTGATTTTAATTTTCTTTCTTCAGTGTACATTTCTAAATGGCATTGTGTAATGTACTGTGTAGTAAGAGTCCTTGAAAATTTACAGCTTTCACCTCCGTTAATGGTTAGAAGTTATCAGAATCATTCTAAAAAAGTGTAAGTTTGTCAAAAAGTGAGAATATTTTACTGATATTTCCCTTGGTAAATAAGTGGTTGACACTTGTGTCCTAGAGGTTTATGGTGCTTTTACACCTTTGTGGGTCTTTATATATGGTGACTGGAGCAACTTTATTTGCAAGAATAAGTTGCTTTTAGCTTTATGTGCATAATCTCCTAGCCTTTGGGTGTGCTGGGGAAATGCAGAAGAATACTTGTTGAGGGCAAGCTTCATTCTTTGGAAAGGTTTGTTTTCACACACTTTCAAAAAATATGTGTAGATTTCAAGTTTACTGGACTGTTTTCTCTTTCTTCAAAAAACAAAAAAGGAGGGAAATTATATTGCAGCAATACTTTTATTCTTCCTTTTTTTACTTCCTGGTACAATTGAGAATCTGTCACCGGAGAAGTATCTGTGCTTGATGTAGTCCTGGTGTCTGAATGAAGTGGACCTGTGCAAAGGGATAAGAATACGTTCTCAGTGCTGGTGAGGTATAAAATCCTGTAGAAGTCCCATTTATTATTTTGGTTGCTTCTGTAAGGTCATCGTTTTCTCTGTTTGTAAGGGTTACTGTAGAAGAATTTTCATGCCTTTCAAGTTTAGTATTTATTTAAAATATGACAAGGTCTGCATAGAGACATAATGGTGATATAACAGAGCTAAATCATGATTAAATCACATCACAGTGCTGTAATGTACTCTCAGTACAGATCCATTGGGCAGTTCCCTCTTGTTTTTAGACCTTGAGTGTTGATTCATCTACATGGCAATGTCCAGCACAGATTTACCAGGCTGGTTCTGCCCAGACTTGGGAAACTTGGGGAATTTTCAGGTATACTGAAAAAATCCTGTGTTAATAATTTGGGCAGGGATGCTCATTATTTTTCCTGATGAAAATGAACCAGAAACACATGTCCTCCATAGATGCAGGACTTTCATCAATAGGAATGACTTTCCCCAAGTTAAAGTGATATCAAAGTCCTCAAAATTTTTCAGTTGAAATTGATTTAAAAATGTGGTATAGTTGCAACTCTGGGGACATTAAAATGAGAAGTAGGGGTTTCCCCATGTAGTGTGCCTGAAGCCGCCTGGGTTACTTCTTCCTCTCATGTACTCAGAAGTTGAGGGTTTTGAAAGCTTAATCTACATAAGCCAGTTCAACAAAATGTGACTTTCTCTGTAACTCTGAGTTGCATTAAATGTTTTAGAAGTGCATCTTAAGATTTTGGGCTTTAGGAGTTAATCAGTTTACTATCAGACCTGTATTGTCTGACAATTCTCTGACTTGTATTGTGAGGCCTCCCCTCAAGTACTGTGTCCAGTTTTGGGCCCCACAGTGTAAGAAGAATAGAAAAATATCAGAACATGTCCAAAGGAGGGAAACAAGGTTGGTGAAAAGACTGGAGGGCAAGACTTTCAAGGAGCAGCTGAGGATGTGAGGTTTGTCCAGTTCAGAGGAGAGACTGAGGGGGTTACCTCATTGCTGGCTACATCTTCCTCATGATGGGAGCAGCTAGGGAAGTGTTGGTCTCCTCCCTGGTGACAGGACATGAGGGAAAAGCTGTGTCAGGGCATGTTGAGGTTGGATATAGGGAAAAGTTGTCCAAGGAGAGGTTTATCATGCACAAGAACATGCTCCACAGGGAAGGAATCATGGCCCCAGTTCATGGCTCATGAAGTGTTCAGCCAGTGCTCTTTAGATGCACGAGTTAACTTTTAGGGTGTCCTTGTGTGGAGTCTGAAGTTGGACTTACTGATGCTCTGTGTCCCTTCCAACTTGGGACAGTCTATGTTTTTGTGATTACTCATTAAAAAAAAAAAAGACAAACCTAAGAGCTGCTTGAAATTAAGAGAATAAAGTGAGTTGGAGGAAAGATCAAATATGTAGCCCTTAGCCAGTAATACTAAATTTGGAACAAGTCACATGCAGGTAGAAGTCTGCTGATTCTGGGGGTGTTCTCCAGCATCCTGCTTCTGTGTCATGGTTTCAGGTTCTGTTTTAGACCTTGACAGAACAGCTTTAGCAGAGAATGAGCTGTAGAAATGTTTAAAAACAATGACAGCATTTTTCAGGAAGGCTCTTTATGGATCTCAAGTGTCTCTTGGTAGGCTGCTATGGTAGATCCATGTCTTGATACAGGTCCATGCTTCCTTTTTCATCTTTCTGTGATTGATACCTAATGCCATTGTGAGAGATCATTTGGACTCACCAACCACTCCATTTACCTTCTTTAAGTAGATATGTATACGTGTGTGTAGCCACAAATGTATGTATGCATAATGGAGATGTGAACTATATATAGAGAAAGAATTGTTAACAACTGATCCCAGACATTTTTCATTTTATTAAAGAAATATGTAATAGATTAAAAAAAAATGCTTTCCTGTCCTCAGGTGGAACCAGAGTGCTTTTCCAGTGTGTTTTTTGTGCTGAGATGTGCAGGAGTTTCATTGCAGGAAGGGAGTGTGGGGGATGTGTTATTTCTGTGCTTAATATTAAAATATGTGGCTGTATTGAGAGGTGAAGGGTTTTTTTGTGGGTGGGTGGGTAGGAGGTATGGTGTCTGAAAAGGGTATGAGCAAGATCTGATTCATGTATTTTTTAATAAAATAAATATTTAATTTTAGTAGCTACATCCTGTACAGTAGTTTCTCCACAGAGAGCACAATGATAATGTTGTATAATTTTCAGTGTTTAAGTAAAATTATCTCATCCAAAGCACAAGCTCACTCCATTTCTTAATTCTACATTTGTAAAGCAGTGAATTGTTCATGCTTTTGCCTCAGATAAGTATTAGTGAACATTTTGCAATTCTAAAGGATTCTTTATAGAAGTTATCTTGAAAGAATGCATACTAGAAAAAGAGAAAATTAGTGCTCTGATATTTATTATGAAAGTAAATTCTGTTGAGACCCCGTTTAAATGCTGCTTTTGAGTGTTTATGCAGTTAGCTCAGAAGAAGAAATAACTTTATTGTGTTGCTTCTGCAAAACTGGCTGATGACAGATTTTTATTGGGACAAGCCTTTTCTTCAAAATGCATCTTATAAGAGTGTTTCCTTTGTTAATAGTGCGTGGAGTGTTGGAGTGGCTGAATTTGAATAATAATTGTTTTTCCACTTTGCTCAGCAGCAGCTTTCGTTTACGGAGCTGAGCACTGAACTTTTAATGAAACACAGAATATGTACCCGGGAGAGCTGGCAGGGCTGTGCTGGGACCCCGGGCTGTGCTGTCCCCAGCCATATGTCCCCGCAGCCGGGAGCTGTTTGTGTAATGTGTACATCACTCCGAGCATGGTACTGTTTTCCTTTAAGAACTGCCACAATGTTCAGGACTGCGCTGCATTCCCTATACAAAAAAAAAAAAAAAGGCACCGCCACCCCCTCCCGGGTGTCGATGCCGCTGGTTCAGCAGCAGCCCCGGGCCGGGCATTGTTTGCTGTCGGAAGCGGGGCCGGGACGGACGCGCCCCGCTCGGCGCTGCCCTTGTTGCATTATTAATGGCACGATGTTTTCATGTTGCAGATGGCTGAGGGCTAGCGGGGCGCACTCGGGACCATGATGGCTCAGTTTCCCGCCGCCCTGAATGGTGAGTAGCTCCGGGGTGCTCAGGTAGCGGTGGGAGGTTTGGAATTTGCTGCTTGTTTGTGGTTTTTGGTGCCCGCAGCAGGGTTTGGGTCGCTTTGCTGCGGATCGCTGCCCGTAGCCTGAGCCGGTGCTGTGAGGCTGGGAGGAGAACAGCATCACTGCAGTGTAATTTGGGCTTCGGAGACGCCTGGAGTGGCTGGCAATCTCGGATCATTTACCGGGCTGAGGAATGTGTGAGTTGTAGTGCCAGCACTGCCTGACTTCAAGCAGGGAATATGCTAAGTAATAGTTGATTAAACTTGCATACCTTTTCTGTTACGTAATTCAGCGCAAAATGTGTTCCATTATGATCCATTACGCTGTTTATTTTAAACAAAATATTTGAATGTGTCAAGAAGTTTGTGACGTTGATGAAATCAATCAGTCCTTCTCAAAAAAAACCCAAACCAACAAACAGGAGAGAATGAATTTTCCTCGATTGTGCTCCTTCCACTGCAGAAACTTTTGAATTTGCTTCTTGCTGATTTCCTTGCAAAGACATACGAGGTTGGAACCTTAAAATTGTTCCTGCATGTGTACATGGGATGGAGCTCTTTATTTTTAGAGGAGGCTTATTTGTGAAGGCACAATTTGCAAAGATTTGCGAAGTAATTTGACATTTTCATGTAGTCATTTAACAGAGCTGGCCAAAATGAAAGCACAAGTATAGAAACAATGTTTTCTACTTCAGATACTCCTGATAAGGACTATTTCTTCTGATAAAAATAGAAAAATAGATACAGGGATGAGTATTTATCTCAGTTATCTATGAAGGTTACTGCAGGACTGGGAGGTCCTTAATTGATTTAGAAAATTGTCACTGCTGTGATAAATTGGGAAAGGGTTTTTAGGTTGTTGAGTTTTGTTTTTTTTCTTCCTCCAGAACAGCATTCAGATTTCAAATTAAACCTATTTTACATACCTGTTTCATGTCAGTAGAAGACATTTTGTAAAAAAAAAAATAAAATCTGTGTAATCAACCCTTTTTTTTTTTTCATACAGTCAGATGCAGTTTGTTCCAGACTTTGTTTCACAGACCTTAAAATAAAAGCCAAGTAAAATGAGTCAATAAATAATAGGGGAAATCCTGTAGACCAAATTATTTATTTCACTTAATTGGACACAGTAGAATTTTTTTTTTTTTTTTGTTATTGCTGCATGGTTTTTTCTTCTCAATTTAAAATAGTCAGAAGTTCTCTTTGGAGAAGATACAGCTTTATGTTCCTGGCTGTCTCTGTGGTTGATGTATGTGTAAGTTACTTGATGTCTTTTTGTTTTGGTTTTTATTCCTTGGTTCTGTAGGAGGATTGCAAGTGTGTTGTCAGTGTTGACCACATACTTTGCTCTCAGAAGCCTCAGTTTGGGAGGGTGATCCTTGATCTGGAATCCCTTGGGCAGTGCTGTCTGCCACTCTCAAAAGGAATGGTGCCAGAGGATGCTGCCTTTCCCCTTGCAGAATTTTACTGTGTTGGAATGCGTAGTAAGAGAGAGAGAAGGAGGAAGAGAAGACGGGGACAATAGTTAAATTATTGCTCTTCACAGAGTAGTCTGGATGAGTCTGTGTAACTGTGTAGTCTTGCAGTCATACTTCTTACCAGAACTGGTGAAATTTCAAACAGGTCAGGTGTTTTAAGCAATAGTTTTAATGTAATTTCTAGGTAAATACTGACCAACTTTTGCTGTTGAAGTTGTTGTTTTCTAATCTTTGTTCCTCTTCCTTGCTACTTACCAATTTATGAGCACTGCTGTAGTGGTTGCATTCAAAGTAGTTCACCTGCATTTGCCACTCATTGCAGGAAACCTCTAATTATGTTGTTAGACCTTGGTAGTGACTTGAAGCATGAGATGAAAAATGAGGTTATGTGTGAGGCACTGCTGCAGCCCGGGAGCACTGGCTGCCTGCCTCACCTTTGTATTAGCACAGCATTGACCTTTCCCTTTTGTATTCTACTGGGGGAAATAGTGGGTTCCTTCTGTGGGAAAAAAACTCTTATTCTTATCAAGGTACAATATACTTAGCTTTTAGTTCATGAGTAGTGCAATGCATGAAGTAGTTTCCGTTCCAGGGTTATTTTTGGCATGTGGTGTTATAGAAAAGTGAGTGGATGGCACAGAGCAGATGTGTGTAGAAGTGTATGGTTTTGTGCACAAAGTGAAATTGAGTTTGAGAACTGCAGGGTTCAAATGGCAAAACACAATACTCGGCCTCAAACAAATACAATGAGAGATGCTACAACACCTTTATTTACCATCCTAAGCAGAGAAAGCAACTCTGCCCAGGATCACGAGAGAGAAGGGGAGCTGAGCTCTGTGTGGTTCCAGTGGAGAGACTCAGCTTCATGGAGGCACCTTCAGAATGTACCTTGGCCAGGCAGGGTCCTGAGCCTGCCCAGCCTCAGTGTGTGGCTGATGTCCAGACTCTGCTGTACTAGGAGCTGGCCTGTTCTTCTGTGGCCACGTGTAAACACTGTGTGCTCCAGGGGCACCTGCTGCTGACAGACCTTTCTCTAAAGTCATGAAAGGACACAGTGCTCAGAAAGGAGCTCCCTGTGACCCTCCTCTGCTGTCCAAGGTGACCTGTGTGAGTGCCTTACTATCAAGCTGAAATTCAAAGAGGAAAAGCAGGACTAAAGAGTGCATGTTGATTTTTCTGGAACTCAGGGCAGACTTGCAGGTTTTTACAAATTTATATCCCATGCAAAATATAAAGGTGACACTTTACATAAACAAGCAAGGCTGAGCAACATGTTTCTTGTATGTAGAGTCTGCCAATTACAGCACCAGATGGATAACAGACATTCATCCATGTGGAGACCAGTTCTATCAACTATTCCACTCCAGGAATATCCTTCTCTCCAGTCTGCAAACAAGATTGAGGAATACCCACTGCGAGTTTAGTTCTGTCCTGTAACTGCTTGAATATTGATCATTGTTCCTCTGCAAATGATAACACAAACCCAGTTTATAGTAGTTGATTCTTCTTAAAAACAGTTCTCCATCTGGACAAAGCTTGCTTAGGACTTCATCCTAAGTCTTGCAAAAGCTTTTGGAAATGGCATTTAGTTATACTAAATAGCAGCCTCAGCAATTGTGTTCCTAAAGAAAGAATTAATATACTAAGTGCAAAAGACACTTAAAAGGATAAAGGCTTTAATAGGTTAAAATGTACTTCCATCTAATTTGTCTCAATGATTGCTAACTTTGTCACTGGAAGAAGTAGCCTTCACTGCCATGGGGCATGTTCTTTCCAGCTGGAGAGGAGTTGCAAGATGTTTCTTTTCCAACTCCCCTTCCTTCTGTAGGCTAAATTTGTTCAGGGTTTGATATCCATGCTGACGGGTCTTAGTTTGTGAAGATGTAATCTTTAGGGACCAGCTGGAACAAGGAAATCAGTATTTGCTGATCAGTATCTTTCACATTGTTTACTTAAGTACCACTGGAATTTTTGGGCTGTGCTTTTTTTTTTGTTTATGTTTTTATTTGCCATTCTCTTCCCTTCTACTACCTGTTTCCTTTCGATATAAATTTTGTGTGGTCCAGCAGGAAAATCTCTGATAAACTGAAGTGTAGAAAGTAATAGTTGTAACTCATTTCACGTGCTGCTAAACCTTGATAAGTAAAACTGAATTTTGTGCTGCTTTGAATAGAATTTTGTGTCCTCAAACTTAGGTGTGTTGGAGACTAAAGTGCACATGAAGGGGTTCTGTGAGGTCCTGGTTCGCTGGTGTCAAGAGTAAAACACCAACAAGTTCTGCTGCACCTGCTCTTTAGAAGAGTCAGTCTCAAGCCTTGCAGTCTGAATTTTTTTAATTAGGAGCAGCCCTGGTCATCAGAGTTCAATTAAAAGCTGCTAGAGTGCAACCTGACTCTTCACCTTGTGTGCACTGGAGATATGGAAACTGTAGACTTGAATATCAACAAGCGTAGATAAAGATACAAAGCTGAATTAGACCTTGCAGAACAAGTATCAGAACTTGTTCTCTCATCTAAAAGTAGGAAGAGGAAAGAAATTATAAGACAAGAGCAAATATTTTCTCAGTCTTTATTTATGAATTAATCCTTCCTTTCAGTGAGGGCAGTGGTGTCAGTTGATATGGAGCAAAATTCATATGCTCAAGTCAGAGGGGTGTTTATCTTCCATTATAATACCCTGCAGAAAATTAGATTTCCAGTGTGTTTGCCATATTATATGTTTTCTTTAATCTTATAAGTCAGAAATAGTGTTGTAGGGTTTCAGAATACAAGGTGTCTTATTTATATTTAATTGTGAGGATAATAAGATTCGCATGGAAGATATAAGAGAAAATTTTAGAAGGAAAAGATAGTTAGATATGGAGATATAAGTTAAATGGAGTGAATGGAGTTAGGTTTTAACAAGGGAAGGTTGCACTTCGTGCCTTCTTCAATACCTGAGTTTTGTAGAAAAAATGTGTAGCAGATCTGGATTTCATTGGAGAAATAAATGGCTAGAAGGGAAAGAAAATGCAAGTTTTAGACCAGAATGTTGTAGTCGTGTTATTCTTCATGGATTTTATAATGATACCAGTCTTACTGATTATTTATGGCAATATAATCAGTAAAAAGCTATGTATGCCAGTCAAATTGCAAGATGACAAACTTTGGAGCAATTTTCCAGCCAGAATTACACAGTAGGGGCTGCATATCATTGGTTACATTTCTGCTATGCTGACTTCAAGTAGCTTTTCAGCCATACCATTATGGGCTAGAAGAATTTTTGCTGTATGCTGGGAACTCAGCAGTTGGCTGTGACTAACGAGGAGGACAACCGGATGTGTTAGAGGATCACGTAGTAATTACATGATTTGAGGGAAAGGAAATGCATCCTAAAACGTGGTGGATGGAGTAGGGAGTGCTGTGTGCTATTGCTTCAGGCAGTGGTGAGGCATCTTGTGGGTTAGAGGGTAGAATTTGGGTTATCTGCTTAAGAGGGGGGAAAAAAAACCAGGAAGCGAAATAGATACAGCACTGGGTTTTAGTGTAATTAATAAGTATTGAGAAAGAATGAAGGGATTGCCTTTGTTAACCTGCCCAGATAAAAGCTTACTGTTTTGTTTTGGGTTTTAATTTCAATTTCATTGCATTTCCTATTGAGTAAATAAATTTGCTTTTTATTTTTTCCTACTAGGAAGAATAACATTAAGGAAGGAAACTAACTCGTCTTTGAGTACAGTGTTAGCACAAGAATAAATAGAGATGAACCAGCTGTTGATGCAGTTGGTCTGGAAATGGGAATGGTTCTGTCAGCAATGACATTCTGGACCATGATCAAGGAGGAAATCTGGTTGCCTTAAGGCAGAATTTGCATTTTAGGAAGGAATTAATGTATTAGAGTTTCTTGGAGAAGCATCAGTGCATGCTTCTGCACATGGTGACCTTGGAAGTCCCTTCCAATCCTGTGCTTCTGAAGTGTAATGAAGAATTAGATAATAATGAAGAATAGTGTTACATCTTGAGCTGTTAACTTACTCTAAGTCTACAGCTTTGTCTTGCTAAGATTTGATTTTGTTAGTATCATGTGTTAGCTTTTATAAGGTAAGTTTACACTGAGTGAGAAGCCCAGGATGGTTTTTATCTGGAACACCATAATGCAAGCTGCTTTTTTCATTTTGGACGTCAGAGGCTTCCTGGTACTTTTTCTTCAAAGCATATACAAACCTAAACAAAAAACATAAGAAGATCTACAAATACTTTCTCAAAATGGAGCAGAAGGCTGAAGGCTTGGCTGAAAAGACTCAGAAACATAAATCTACCACATGGCCAGCCAAGTTTCAAAGGCCGTTGACTGTTAGAATATTCATTTCCTTGAAGGTTTAACTCCCAACTTTGTGAAATACACTGCTCTGATAAGCCACTTCATGAGGTTGTTGCAATTTAGGGTTGATGAGCATTGTGTGAAGTGGCACCATCTTAACATCTACTAAATTCCAAATCATCTGTGATCATCACTTTGAACAGGCCATAGATGATACTAATCAGTATTGGCAGAATGAGTTCAGGTTTAGCCCACTAATTATAATGGCAAGAACAAACACATTTTTCAGGCGTTGTGGTCCGTCAAATATATTTGTATAATGCCCTATTACTTTAATTAGGAATCTTGTGTGTTCAGGCTTTCCAGTGCATCCGTTCTTTAGGACAGCTGTTGTTTTTCTGACAATGGGGCAGTAGCCTTAAATCATCATTGAGAGAGCTGGAAGGGGTAAAACCCTGGAAAGCTGAAAGAATGTCAGTGTCCATGGGAATATTATTCCTGTTGGGTACCTTCAGAGAAGGTATTTTAATAAGCTAAAGACATTTGTGCTTTAGTTGGATGAGAAGTTCTCTGTATGCAGGTCTCAAGAACAGCTAAGATTAACTGAATATCAGGAACTTTTACTGCTCTTTAGCTTCTTCTTATTGAAGTAAGTTGCTTAAAAGTTTTTTTATATGTATATCTAAATAATAGAGAGTATATTTTAAATTATGCACCAACGCTTTTCCCTCAATTTCTTCTCATAACCATTACTTAGCATTGAACTGTGATCTCTGCAGCACGGTTGTTTCTTTAGGAAACACATCTTTCCTGAAAAGTCCAGGTTTCACTGTTGTGAAACTCTGCACTTGCTACAGTGTGTGCTGATACTTGTTTAACAGTACTGGAAGGAGTACACTTATGTTTTCTTACCAGCTACAAGTGAAATTTTTTGTGCAACAAATAATAGTGCTTCCATAGCTTTGTGTGCCACAGGAAATCTTCAGGCTTGGGGAAATAAAATGTACAGGTGTGAGTTAATGTATAAACTGTGTTTGTTGGAGATGATGCAGGTTGGAAGGCCAGCAGAGTCTCCTCTTATTTCTCATGTTCTCTGTATTCAGATTGGATTAAGAAATACACAGACAGTCCTTTTTAATCTGGCCTGAAGATAACATTCACTGAGCTCCCGTTTCTGGAAATGATCCACTCTGTAGTTGCCAGAATCTGTTACACAAAAGGATCTGGAATTAAACACAAAATAAGGATACCTGTGAAAAAGGTGGCCAGAGAAAGGTTGAGGCTCCTGTTCAAGGGAGACTAAATGGATGAGAGTTGTTGAGTTTGTTTTCAGAGACAATTGAAAACCTGTAAAGCCATAACAGTATAGAAAATGCTAACAAGGGAAGGAATGTTCACTAGTTTTTTTCATAGCTGAAAAGCAAAAGAATACCTAGTGAAATAATAGAGTTTAAGGCTAGCAGAAGAAAATGAGTTTGTTTGTTGGGTTGTTTGTTTGTTTCGGACAATGAAGAGCTCACAACAATTTTTAGGACTCGCTGTCTTTAAGATGTTTTGGAAACAGTACACGGAATCAAAATGAGGGGAGGAAAAATCTGTGCTATGGCTATTAAATGGTTGCTGGGGTTTTTTTATTTTGGTGCTTTTTTGGCTCAAGAAGCTTGCTAAATTGGTGGTTTCTGGCAATTGAGAAATTAATACCCAGAGAGGAATTCTGTTCCAAATTCTAGCATGTAAATGTCCCTGTGAGCCACTGGCAAGGCAGGATTAGGGACTGTGATATAAACTGATAGCAATGGTTGCATGAATATAAACTAAACAGTTTTTCATTTATTGTATTTCAAATCAAACCCCCATGCATGCTAGAAAAGTAATATTGTACAGGTGCTGGATATAGTTAGCAGGTTCTGCTATTTAGAAATTTAACCTTCTAAGGAGTACTGCTTAAGCAACCTCTCTTATTCTTGCTTCTTTCTCTTTGTGTTTCCTTCCAGTTTTCCCTCCATTTTTTCTTTCTGCCAGGACTAGAAGTTACAAAGAGGAGGGTAACAAGAGTAATTAAAGATACAGAACAGCTTCCTCTATGGATTAACTGCTTCAGCTAGGACATTTCAGCTTGGAAAATAAAGGGTGAGGATGATGGAAACAGTAAATGTCACCTTCCCAAGGTCATCCATTATTTTTCAGGCAGGGGACTGGTAGTTACTCTCTGATAACACAAGGATTAATCAGTATCAGATTAAAGTACCATTGGCAGATGTCAATCATATAAAGCATTTTGCACAGTGTCAAATAAACAATGAAAGCTGTAGGAAGCTCTGGATGACAAAAGGTCTTGGATTCCTTAAATTATTAGAGATAGGTGCTGTCTGCTAAAGATGCACTACCTGTGGTTCAGGAGCTGCTCTGGGGCTGAGGAGTCATCCTGGAGCAGCACTCCCACATGCTGGACTCAGCTGGGGGAATATTCCTTCTGTGCTGGGATCTCAGCTGGGGAAACATTCAGCCTCTGCTGGAAGGGCTGTTACTGTGCTGTGTCTCCTGAATTATCTCCTAATTTCATTTTATTCCAAGATCAATCAGGAAATGCCTCTGAATTTTTTTCTTCTCTCCCACCCTTCCTGTGTAATTTTTTTGGTTTTTGATTTTTGGTTTTTGTTTGTTCATCTGTTTTCCTCTTCTCTTTCAAGTCTGTATCCCAGTTCTCCATTGTAAATATAACCCATCAGCCTTCCTCCTGGTCCCAGACTTCCTCCTCAAGTCTGAGAACCCAGAAATGTGGTTTTTACTCTAATGGCCAGATAGTGACGAGGACTACAAAATTACTAGAAAGGACCTGATATTCCTGAAACAGAATTCTGTTCTGATTTTGTCAGTGTATGTCTTTGTGAGGGATTAATTTCCTTTCCTGCACCTAATTTCAAGGTTCATTTTGCATCTTCTTGCCTACATTTCTCTGGGTGCAAAAAGATTTATTGGCTGCCACAGATGGAAACTCACCTGAATCTTATTAGTTTTGCTGCACTCCACAGAGATTTACTAGACAATAAGTAAACAAATTGTCCTTTTGTAAATTTTTAATTAAATCATGGGGTCTTTTGTGAACACTGGTGAGCAGCAGCAGCACAAAACATCCGTTTCCAGGGTTACAAATGTTTTGTCTAAGCTCTGGTTGTCTTTTTCCACAAACATGTTGACTGAAAATTTTTATTTTCCCCATGGAAAGCTTTGATACTATAAAGGTTGACGAGTTTACTAAAATAAAAAGCTTCTGACTTGTCCTTAACTGAAGGGTAGGCATCTCCTCTATCTTCTGTGTCAGGCTGGGAAGGAAGGCCATGGAGTCTGTGAGCTGCAAGTTTGCTCACCTTAAATGCAAATGGAGGCAGGGCCTAAACCTGGAGAATTTGACAAAGTATGATTATGCTATGCCGTGATAATATTGCTTACTTGACTTTTTCATAGCTTCATTGGAAAGACTCTTGTTGGTGTGACCTTTTTCTTCTCTTTTTGCCATTTCTAAAATCCATCCAAAAGTATGAATTGCAGGTTTAGGGAAATGACCTCTCCCCTGTGCCAGGCACTGGAGAGGATGTCCCTAAAATCCTGTGTCCAGCTCTGAGCCCCTCAGTTCAGGAAGGACATTGAGGGGCTGGGGGGAGTCCAGAGAAGGGAATGGAGCACAAGTCTGGTGAGGAGCAGCTGAGGGAGCTGAGGGGGCTCAGCCTGGAGAAAAGGAGGCTCAGGGGGCACCTTGTGGCTCTGCACAACTCCCTGACAGGAGGGGACAGCCAGGTGGGGGTCGGACTCTTCACAAATAACAAATTACTGGACAAGAGGAAATGGCTTCAAGTTGTACCAGGGGAGATTTAGATTGAATAGTGGAAAATTTTTTTTTACTAAAAAGGTTGTCAAGCATTAGGCAGGCTGCCCAGGGCAGTGCTGGAGTCACCATCCCTGGAGGTATTTAAAAGATATGTAAATGTGGCTCTGAGGGACATGGTTTAGTGGTGGGCTTGGCAGTGATGGGTTAATGGTTGGATCTTAAAGGTCCATGATCTTAAAGGTCTTTTCCAGCCTAAATGATTCTGTGGTTCTGTGATTCTGGGCACAGACAGAGCTGTCATTGGATAGAAGAATGGGCTTGTTTCATGTGCTGCATCAGTGTACTCAGCAGTCACAGCTGGTTTCACTGGCATTGTTTCTCTAGAATTAGGCAGAAAATAATTTTATATTAATTGCTGGTATCGAATTTAGATCTGGCAAAGGCTTAGGTTAAGCCCACCTCTGTATGCCAACTTCTCCATGTAAGGAAAGGCAAAGTTAATTATTTCTAGGAATAAAACATGAGTTTACCCCTGAATTACAGTGATTGCATTTTTTGATGAGAAGTAGGAAGCTTGTTTCATTAAAACTAAAAAAAAAACCCCTATTGACTAAATTGTCAATAATTTTATGGAAAACTGTAAAAGGTAGCATGTTAATTTGCAGTTCAGAGTACTGTCAAGTTTATACACATTTCTAGTGCATATTTCCTCATGTACTTTTACATTAGTGGAGCTTTAACAAAACTTTAAACCCATTTTGTTGTTTGTTTGGGGTTTTTTTTCAGTATTTTGCTTCCTTGGTGTAGTTTTTGGGGTGGGGTATTTTTGTTGTTGTTGATTTTTTTTTTTTGTGCTTCAGTGGAATTGGCAATAATTTAATTAAAAATTATCTTCTGAAAATGGATAGCCTTAATGAGCTAAAGATTCTGTGATATTTATAAAGTGTAGAAATGCTATCCTGCTGTTATAAAATGATAGTTTAAGTGCTTTGGAATAGCCGAGTGTGCTGTAGAGTTCAGGAAAGAATTGGATCTATACTGTTAGCATGGATTACACTATTATGTATCTCTAAATTGTTTTAGGGATTATACTCCTTCTAAAAGCAAGGATTATGTTTCTTCATTGAGATCACTGCATGGCACGGAGTGTTCTGTGTTCTAATGTTTCTCCTTTATGGCTGGATTTTGTGTATCAAAGTGGGGGCTGCCAGTGACAAGATCAGCAGGCAGAATTCTGCACCACATCTCTCAGGAGCAAGTGGATAGTATAAACAAACCCAATATTTGATTTTAGGGAACTGCTCAACCTGAGGATTCCTGTATACCAAGTATCTGGAAATTCTGTACATAATGTAAAGAATATGAATTGTCCCCTGAAATGCAGTGTGGCTCCTGTTGCTTTGTCCTCATTTCTGTAAATTTGCTCTTCAATTAAACAAGCTTTTCTTGCCAAATCTCATAGACTTGCATGTGCCTGACACTATTTAACAACCTCTCTGGGGGTACCAGTTATTTTTGAATCTTTTAAAATTCTCTTGGCTTGAATAGGCACAATTCTTGTAAATTTAGTGAAATTACAAAATGGAAGGAGAATCATGTGTCCCTGTGTTTAACATGCTTTAGCTACAAGTTTTTCCTTTTACTATGTGCACACTAAAAGAAGTTGCTGAAATTACAGTTAAGCACAGAAAAAGAAACCCTTTTCCTCTGGCAGCTGCCTTGATGTTGCTTAATAAAAATGAGAGCCTCCATGGGGTGTTTCTGGGACAAGTAACTGGGGATTAATGCATGTATTTTGAAAGGAGATTGTATGTGGTTCCTGCCATGGCCTGAGATTGTGGAAGCTGGGAATAGCAGGTGCATTCCTCAAGGAAGAGCAGGTGATGCTTTGGGATGGACCCAAAGCCACCACAGTAGTAGTTCATAACACATTAGCACAATTAAATACAAGTCAATGCTGATTATTAGTAATTTTTCTCCTGTGTTTGAAGGAGGGAAGCAAATACTGAAGATAGCAAAAACACTGATAAGGAATCTCAAATTCAGACTAATCGTAAAACGTTCTGTGTATTTTCAGACTCCTGGAGTGTTTACTTAGCACTTAGAAAAAATTAGAAGTCTGATTCAGCATCTCAATTGGGAGCATTAAATCCAATCTATATTACATACTTCCGTGCTAAACTCATCTGCAGACACCAAAAGATTTGAGTTATTAGATTTATCCCAATATGTCCTAGACCAGCCAGCTCTCCAGAGGCTCCTAATAGGAGACTGTAATGTGGTTGCTGGTTGCATTAAGAAAAACCCCTTGTTGTACTGCTTGGGGCACGTTGCTGCATGTCTGTGCTGAAATTTCCCCGTCTTTAAACATAGGGATAAATATTCATTTAAGGTCATTATGAAGCTTCATGCTAGTTTGTTTTTTTATAGTTACATAGGTGGTGGTATAATCCTCATGACTTAGATGTGCAAGGAATGCTATTTCAACTTGGGTTTATTATCTCTGTGGAGTTAATTAACTTTGTAGGTTGTAGGAGTACAGTTTTTATTGGAGAAAAACAAGCAATGCCTGTGAGTGAGAAACAAAGACATTCTGGAGAATGTGAAAAATGCCTTATGGTTTTTCCTTACCACGAATCCTGCTGTTCTCACTATAGCTACCCTTTGCCTATGGGCAGTACTAACCAGTGGCAGAGGTCTTAAAGAACATTTTCAAGTCTATTTACTTGTCTTCTAGGACTGCACTTTTTCTCCCCTCTTTGCGATGGTAATTTACTGTTTTAAGGAAAGAACCGTGTTTGTTTCCCTTTTGATGTTGGCAGCCCATCAAAGCAAGTCCTTTATTTAATTCAGAAGGTTATCTGTCTGATGCAGTGTTGTGAAGACATTTCTGGGGCTTTCCTGAAATGCTGTGATCCTGCCATAAGCAGACCCCCATCTCTCACCTAGAGAGATGTCTTTTATTTAAAATGAACTTAAAGGGACTGAAGATGTCTAATCAACTGCATATTACTGTTTCCAACACTAAAAAATTGTGAGTGCTGCCACACTGAATTACAGAAATACCTGTTACGTGAAGGTGAGGTCAGTCTGTATTTTGTCATCTTTAGAAAAGTTTTGAGAGTCAAGTTCAAAGCATGTTTAGCTATGGGTGTTTGGGTCTGTGTCATCCCACATGGACTGTGTACATGGGCAGTCTCCACATGTGACGTTGAACTCTTGGATGTGCTGTGGAGTTTTGGAGTGGGCAAGAAAATGAGCTTTCACTGCTGGTTTTCTGGTTTGGAATAGAGAATCTGCAGAGACATTTCCGGACGTGAAGTTCAGGTTTTTAATACTGGAAATCAAGAACAATTGCCAGTGCTGACATTTATTCAGTCTTCTCTGAAAGTGCCAGCCTTTTCTAGCAAAGAAAATTAAGTTTCACCTCTCTCTTCCAAAAGTCTTACTGAGAGACATGTGGTTTTTCATAGGCAAAAAGAGCAGGTAAAGAAAGTAGCTACTCTGTTCTAGGGGAAAGTCTTTGTGGGGAAACCTCTCAAGTTCAGCATTTCTTGAGTTTGGTTCCTGAAAATGGAGGGTAGTTAAATACAGTGTTGGCTTCATGTATAAAGTTGTAAGATTCTCAAGTAACCTATTTTGAAGAAAAATGAATTTATGAGATATCTTCTTGTCAGAGAGACAGTGCTGTTTTTCCATTCCAAAATTTTATCAACTACAATTGGAAAGAATTATTTAGATCTTGAAAATGTCCAGGAAATTTAAGCTGAGTCAGAAAAGTAGTAACATACTATTCATTGTCTGCAGCAAAGTTTCTCATGGGAGCTTATAGCAGCAACTGTATTTTGATTTCTGGGGGGGAACTCGTCTGTAAAACTATTGTAGCTCACTGCTGGTTGGAGAGCCAAAGGTTCAGCACTGCTCCATCAAGGAGATTCCTGCCTCTTGCCCATTCTGTGGTCAGAGAGGTCTGTGAAGAGCAGACACCTGCACTCTGGTTTGTGATTCATGCGTGACTTGCCATGAGTGAGGAACGGGCCTGTGAGGAAGGAAGAACAGCAGTCTCTCTCTGCAGAAATTCATTGCATCTGGTTTACGGGCAAGATGTTTCTCAACTGCAACTGAAGGCGTGTTAGTGCAAAAAATGGCTGAGCTAAGCCAGATGAGTTTAGATGATACATCTTGGATGGCAAATGCTTGACTCTTCCTGTACTTTTGCCCTTCCAAGAAAAGGAGTATCTCCCCTTCATCCCAGTTCAGCATTCCCAGCACTTTGTTGTGTGTAAAACACACAGAGTAACTTTTCTTAGCAGTTGCACTGAGTGTCCATTTTTACTACTTGTAATAATTTTGGGAAGCAATCACAATATTTGTGAGGATTGTAGCATGATTTGGTGATGGCACAAGAGACCCAAGTGTTGGACTAATTTTGGCTGTGTTTTTCTGATGTTCTTGGTTGTACTGTAGGTAAGCACAACAGTTACTTTGGAAAATGGTGTGGTAATGTGCTTTGTGGCATTGCCAAGACCTTGTGAGTCCTATTGTTCAAAGGGTTTATTTCAGGTAGGCTGGTATGGTGTTTTCATGTGGTATTTTGAGAAATCTTGGTACAAGGTTTTCTGTATACAGATTTTATTTTTCTTAATTGTATTGTGTTGGGTACCATCAAAAGAGCCCTGAGCACCTGGTTAAGATAAATGTAAGCACTCACAGTGGTTCAGCCTTCCCTCTTGTGCTGTGCTCTTTATCTTGTTTCTGTGGCATATGGGGTGGGAGTTGAAAAAAACAGTGAATCCTTTAAATAATAAGTGTGGGTGGGGTATGGCTGCCTTTACTGCAGATCCCCACGAGAAATGCTGGGTTCTTAGTTGTTTTTTTTAAATCTATTTTACACAAATACTTTTGTTGTACAACAGTTATTAACCTCGATTCAGAAAACAATGACCTGTTCTAGTTCAGGCTGCAGATGGCAGAGACTCTCCTAAGTGATGTTAGGGTAAAACTTCATTTTCTGTGCCTTTGTTCAGTTATAGACAAGCACTGAAATTTCACTGGGACATCTGTGCTGACTTAAAGGTTCTCTAGATCATAATTCCTGCTACGAATATTTATATTTTTTTAAATCCATATTTTTATATATTGGATTTTAAGACTTACTGCATTTTCTTCCACGCCTATAAAGAAACCAGCAGAGAGCATATCTTTATGGAATTAATCACCAGAAAAATAACATTTTCAGTCTCTGTCCTTAGGGAAAAGGAGAATCTGAAGTTGTTCTTAGTGTTGAAAATAAATTATTAGCAGATTGGTGTTTTCAGGGTATTTATGCAGTTCCCTAAAACATCCCCACAAACTTTTGATAATGTGTATTTGTCATTATCACTATTCCATGACAGCTGCTTGCACTGACTCACTAGGACTGTGGAATGCTGTAGAAGCACTTGTTGATCTAATAATGTTATTTTAGTCAAAGATTTCTCTTTTTTAGATGAAATTTATATTTGCAAGAAACTTTGGGTTATTCAACCTGGTAAAGGCTCCAGAGAGACCTTTCTGTGGCTTTTCAGTACTTGAATGGGCCTGTAAGAAAGATGGGGACAAACACTCTAGCAGGACCTGTTGAAATAGGAGAAGGGGTAGTTAAATGAAAAGACTGTAGATTTAAAATAGATGTAAGGTAGAATTTTTTTATGAGGTTTCTGGGGCCCTGGCACAGGTTGCACAGAGAAGCTGTGGCTGCCCCATCCCTGGAAATGTTCAGGGCTAGGTGGATGAGGCTCTGAGCAACCTGGGATAGTGGAAGTCATTCCTGCTCCTTGCAGGAGTGTCAGACTGAATCAGAATCACAGGCATGGAACAGAAAGGACCTTAAAGATGTAGTTCCAGAGGTAAAAGAGTGCAAAATATCAAGTGTGCAAAAAGTACTGATTTTTTTGGGTGTGTTAAGGAAGGCAAAAATGAGAATCAGTGAGTATCTTGAATCACTTGTTGAATGATATTTTAATCATCATCCAGCTACAGGTGTGAATTGGGTGATTTGCTGACCTGCAGGGTTTAAACACGTTTGAGACAATGCTGTGTAGAATGCTGAATGTCATGGTTGGAGAGGAAGTATGATTTACCAGATAGTAAAACAACTTTTTGAATATTGAAATATGTTAGATTTCCAAGACTGATAGTCCTCTTCTTGCTTAATCTGTGGCATATAAGTAAGAAACTGTGCACATATAAACAAAAGATGCTTTACAATGTAAACTGGATTCTCTAGAGGGGCTATGGTGATGGTCTTAACTGCAGTCAAACAATTGTTACTGTGTTTTCATCACTTTGCAGCTACTGATCATGTGAATATATTGTGGTGGTCTTAATCCTTCTGTTGTCAATTTTAAAAAGCCGAGGAGTGCTGCAGCTACCTGTTTCAAAAGATGTTCAAAGAGGAGTATTTAATAGAAGGAAAATGCAGTGTTGTTAATATTTTGTTTTCCAAAAACGAAAAACAGAATCAGTTTCTCTGAAGTAGTGCTGCTGGCAGCTTTAGGAGAATTTTTTCATCTGGTCAAGATAATTTCTGTAATCATAACCACATTATGCACTTTCCATTTGTATCTTAAAATTAGCACTTTCAAGAAATCTAAATGCTGCTCTAACTTTTGCTGTTGGATATAAGTTGTCCTTATTTGTGTCTTAAAGTAATACAATGCCCATTGACTTCTAGGCATCTAATTTAGATTTACTTCACTTTATTATCAGTATCTAATCTAGATTTATTAATGTCATTTAATCAGAAGGAAAAAAGGGGGATGTTCTTGAGTGCAATTTCACATGTAATTTGCAAGAAGACTCTTTCCTTGAGGCCACACTAAAAAAAAAATCGGTATATCCTCAAGAGAGGGAAGCAAAACTCCAAATTCAAGTGTGTAGAGGTTGTATCCTAATGCCCTCACATCTTTTCTGTCTAACACCCCACTGAGTTTTTGTTTTGGTCTTTTTTTATTTCTCTACTAAGGGAGCATGGGTAAATAATTAAATCTGAACACATACGAGGAGAAATACAGTTTTAACAAGACCTTCGTAAGAGGAGACATTAAGTCTTTTTTGGAAAAGGTATTTGTTTATGTGCATAAACACAGATGAGGGATTATTACCATCATTTCTGTTTCTATACTGGCAAGTAAATCAGTTCACAGACCCTTTGTTGTTACTCTTTGAAAAACAGTGCAAAAACCTCCTGAAATTTTGGAGATCCAAAGCTTTGAAATAAGGTTTATGTAGGAAGAGGAAGCATTTTATAGTAACTACTTTTCAAAGTGCCATAGCTTTTAAAGCAAGTTGTTATATCTTATTAAAAGAATTATTTATTCCCTTGACTGTCTTTTAGTGAGCAATTCAAGCACTTGAACAGATTAACAGTTCTTTGGAAGTAGTAATGCTCAGCAGAATGAATTTTAGAAGTGTTTTTCATGTAAGAACCTTTTAATGCTGTTTTGAGTTGATCCATTCAGAATTTTGGCTAATTCTTGCATTCATTCATTTGAAAAATTAAATATTTGTCGAGAACTTCCGGACTAAAACTTCCTTCTACTTCAAAAACAAACCCAATTATTTCTGGCAAGCTGCTTTTCCTGTGAAGGATGCACACCCCGACCTTTATGCAGCAGGTTGGAGCATTTCTGAAAGTCCATCTGATTCTGCCTGGTATTATCAGCACAGCTCTGTAAACACCGCTATTCCCTTTAGTTTCTCATTCCTACTCTCAGGCTGAAATATTTTATACTTCATAAAGTGTTGGAAAATGTGAAGTGGAAATTGCATGCTGTTTAAAAAAATCCAAAAAACAAAAACAGTCCAAAATGTCACTCCTGTGTCAGACAAAACCAAATTGTTTTTGTTAGCAGTCTCAGTTTTGCTTTTACAGTGCTGGCAAGACAAGTGTAAGCCTTTTTGGCAGCTGGAGGGTGTTAACCCTGTGCATGAGAACCTGGGTGACACCGAGTGCCATTTGTTCATCTGTGCACCAGGGCAGAGTTTGGCTCACACGGGGGATGGTGAGACACATCCTGCCCGGGCTGCAAACAATCAGCAGCCACAGGAAGCTGCTCTGCACCAGCTTTGAAGGACGAGAGAGCCTGTTTGAAAGCTGAGGGTGAAGCAGTCTGGCTGGGGGATTGTCTCAGCTCTGCTTGCACATCTGGGAAGCAGGTTTGTGTTGCATAATGTCCTTGCCAAACTGGTAGGAGCTGGGTGTGTCCACATCTAACTTTGTCTCTTGAGAAAGCCAAGATTTTATGTTGCAAGTGATGTGCTTTATTTTTGAAAGTTTTCAATCCATTTGGTTGTTCACGTGTCTTTTCTTGGTTTGTTTTGGTTTTTCTTTTCCAGGAGGGCCAAACATATGGGCCATCACCTCCGAAGAGCGGGCTAAGCATGACAAGCAGTTTGATAGCCTTAAACCCTCAGGAGGTTACATTACAGGTTGGTCTGAGGCTCTGCATTACACATTAACTTCTGTGTACACACACCTATCTCTGTAAAACAGTTTGAGAACTGCATCCTATTTCTAGCCCTTTGTTATGTGACTAATAACCCTATTCTTCAGGCAAACAGCCACGGGTTATTAGTAAACTTAACAAGCTTTCCTCTGAAGTCTGACAGAGAGTGCTGCTCTATTTAACCCTGTCACTTCTGCAGCCACCAGCTGTGTGCTGCCATTCTGTCTGGTTCCAAAAACCAGAGAATATCAGGCGAAATCCATGCTTAGATGGGAGACTGCCAGGAGCACTTACAGTAGCTGTTGTGGCAAGTGACACCAGACACAGCAGAAGTGGCTCTCCTCAGTCTGAGGAGAGAATGTTAGACATCTTTGTTTGGGAGGAGGAGGCACGAGAGGGATGCTGACAGCTTGTCCTGGTTAGCAACTACTTGAAATTTATTACCCGTTGGGCCTTTAGCAGGCTCTGGGTGGAATAATGGCATTTTGTAGGGGCCTGCTGTCAGTTCCAGTTGCATTCAGCTGCTTCTGCTCTGAAACAATTGGGTCACATTGCTATGCACCTCAGAATTTGCAGGTCTTAAATTTAAAATGTGATATCAAGAAAGACCCAATTTCATTGGCAGAGACATCTTAAGTTAAGAATGCCCAGTTCTTTGTGGGTGGGTAGGCACTAAAGACCAACTCGGATGGCTCTTACCTGCCCAGCTATCAATTCATGCTCTGTCTGGTTGCAACCTGCTTTTCCTCTTTGGGGGCTGGAAAGGACTGAGGAGAGAGAATTCACTCTGATGTAGACATAAACATCACTGTGCCTGTTTTGTTTTGTGTACCATCTGATGTGGAATTTGATATAGGGTTGCACAACAGTTCCCATTCTCTCACTGAAATACTGTATAGTGGATGTTCTCTGACAGAACAGAATATTCTTTAGAACATGGTGTTTTCCTAGTTTTTCTAGAGACACAGTACTGGCTCAATTTAGATGGATAGAAGAGAAGGAAAGAAATAGCATCCTCATCTTTCCTGCATAAGTAAATGGGGCAGGATTAAATTTTCAGATATTCTTTAATTCTTGCACTTTTAAGATGTTGGCAGCTGTTGATTTGTGACCTGCTAAAGTTTTTATAGCTATCTGAAATCACTTATCAGAGCAAAGATTGGGAATTATGGAATACACGGGTATCTGACAATCACTGTCACCAGTGTTAAATGCTGGAAAAGAGCCCTGGAAAGCCTGGCTTCCAGCATGGGGATTTCTTTCACGAACCTGATCCCCCAAGAGAGTGCTGAGCTCTTTGAAAGTCTGTCTCTGGTATAAAAGTCTGTCTTTTTTCTCTTATCACAGGTGATCAAGCACGTACCTTTTTTTTGCAATCAGGTCTACCATCTTCAATCCTTGCTGAAATATGGTAAGGTGTTCTTTACTGTTTGTTTTTCTTTTTTAAGAAAGGAGATGCATAGCATTCAAATACTACCTTTGGTGTGTTGTGTTGTTTCACAGAGGCTTTCAGCAGTCAAGGTAGAAAGTGTTGTCTGAATCATTGTTTAAATTTTTCTAAATTTAGAGTAAGGATTCCACCCATACATGTACTGACAATTAATTAAAACCCAGTAATTTTTACATCTTTCTTTTGATGTTATTTCAAATTGGATCGTGCTGAATGCAGCCTTTTAAAACTATATTAAGTGCTTGAAATACACTGTAAGTAGAAGACAAGAAAAAAATCTAAAGCCACAGAAAAAGTTAGTAGAAGGACAGTTATGATATGTGAGATACTAACCAGTGCTGTAATACAGAAACTGGAAAAAGTGCTGGTCCTTGCAGTAGATATGTGCTGAGTGCAACACTTGAAATATTTTTTTCTCTGTAACCCTTCAGACCTCACTAGAATCCTATGCTCAATTTGACTGTTACCGAGATATACCTGTGCTAAAAGACACATACTTGAGGCTCATAATAATTAAAAACAACTTTAAGAAAAAGTGTTAATGAAAATAACTAAATGCAATTTAGATTTCCCTTCAGACACATAGAATCACAGAATTGTTAAGGTTAGAAAAGACTCCTAAGATCATCAAGTCCAGCCAGCACCACCACCATGTTCACCATTAAAACAGACACTTCAGTGCCTGGAAAAGAGGGCCGAGGAGATTTTCCTGTGGGGCCTTGGAGTTTTGTACTGAATAGTAACAGATTCAAAGGAAAAATGAACCTTAACATTAGTCTGATTTTTTTTTTTTCTCTTAATTTTATTTACATTCTTGTGCTTGCTCCTTGCATGCTTAAGTATTCATAAAAGTTCATGTTATCTGTCTGACCAGAACTTTTGAGGTCATGTTGCATATATTTCCTGTTGTATTTAAGTTTATTTGGAGAAGTGTCAAAAGGAAGGCAGTGTGGGTACCAGGCTTAGAAAACCTCACCACTCTGTGAGTTAATGAAGTTTTCATAGCAGTATATAGTGCCTTTTGGAGGTTTCTGCATCTTCCTGCATCCTGTTCCAGATTCTTGCATTAATTCATTACTTTACCATGGATTAATTTTAAATAATTATTCTGTCTGGGAGCATAGAGAAAAGCATAGCAGAGGCTTGCAGCAGAGGCAACAAGTGTACCCACTGGGCAGGAGACTTCTGCTTTCCCAAATGTTTTCCTTCTTTCTTGGGAATTAAGTCTTTAATATATAGCAACTTCAAAACTGAACTCTGCAAAAGTGAGTACTCAGACTTCTCAAAGGTATGAACATTGTCAAAAGCAGAAAAATTATTTTTCAATAAATTTCTTGTTTTCCTGTGCAAAAACATTAAACAAATCTAGTAGGAAAAGTTCTCACTGATCAAAAATGCTATATTTCTGTTTCTTCTCTAATTTTATTTTATTTTGTTTTAAGGACACTCTCGGACCTGAACAAGGATGGAAAAATGGATCAACTAGAGTTCTCTATAGCCATGAAACTCATCAAGCTGAAATTGCAAGGACAGCACTTGCCTTCAGTTCTCCCTCCTGTCATGAAACAAACTCCAGTGTTTTCACCACTAATGTCAGCTCGCTTTGGTACTTATGAATATATAATTACTTAGTGTTCAGAGATAAAAAACCACTGTTAATTGCAGCCAAATAAAAGCATTAACCTGACCATGAAAGTTTAGTGAATCAGTGAAAAACTAAAAAAGGATATTCTGATTTGGGAAATTCCTCAGATCACTTTCTTGATATTTTTTATACTTAGATTCTTTGAAGATTTTAATAAAGAAAAAATTTCATTGAATTTTGGTAAGAAGGCTAGTCACACCTGCTATCTGACTTTCAGGCTCTCATTTTGTACTGGTGGTCTTTTTTGTCTCCCTCCTACTCAGTCACCTATTTATACTTGGAGTTTTTAAAGTTAGATTTAATCAAAGGTCAGAGTTTTGGTAGAACAGCTGTTGTACATATTTTTACAAAATTAATCAGATTGTCTATTTTGGTTATATGATTAACTGAATAGAATTTGATTTTTTGGTGTTTGGGGATTTTGTGCATGCTTGTTATTGTTTTATTTTGTAATACAAAATATCCACAATGACTTCAGCTGGATTACAAAATCAGTGCACTCTCCTATGCTGAAATTAAATGTATGCATATATTAATTACATACATGATTTACAATGTCTGCCCATGACCAAATCTCGTGTGTTTGGGTACAAGGGCATGCATTTACAGGGAGCTGTGGTAAGATACAGATACATCTGTAACTTTCCATCATCTCACCAGCACTGTTGTCTTCCACAAGGTGCAGCCAGTAATTCAAGTGCCCTAATTTGCCTCAGACAGCTGCCTCTAGAAACCCTTTGCTAAGCATGGGCTGATACATGGAAAAGACTTAGTTCAGAAACAGCAGCAGCTTTTCCCTGTAGAGGATTGTTGCAGCTTTTGAGGTTGCAATTCTCTCTCAGGGGCCAGGCTAGTTGAAGAAATAGGTATAGCTGCAATTACAGAAAACCAGATCTTACTCTGTTGTGAAAATAGTAGCTAAACCTACCTTGAGAATGAATTTGCTTGTCAAGATTTTTCTTTTTAAATTCCTGTTCTTCAGTGTCTTTTCCCCTGTGGGCTGTCTTGCCTAAATTTAGAAAAGAAGTAAATATTGTGCATGAGCACCTATTTTAACTCATTGTATTCCAGTTGCTTTGTGTAGTTTCAGCCTCACATAAGGGACCCATTTTCTTGCTGAAGCCTCTGCAGTGTTAAACCATGAATTATTGGATTTTGCTCTAGGAATGGGTAGCATGCCAAACCTGTCCATGCCAACGTCTGTGTCTGCGGTCACGCCATTAGCTCCCATGTCTCTGACCTCCATGACTTCCATTCCTCCTCTGGTTATCTCTGCTCCCCTGGTGCCTTCTGTCAGTACCTCCTCGTTGCCAAATGGAACATCCAGCCTTCTGCAGCCTTTGTCCATACCTTTCTCCTCCAGTAAGTATAGCACAGTGCAGTACTTGCTTTCAGAATTGTCAGTCTTGTTTTCAGACAGGAATGGTAACACACGCATGAGACTTAAAAAAGAACACCACAAAAAAAACAACAAAAAAAAAAACCCCGACAGAAAACCCTACAAATGGTTTTTCTCCAAAGTTCACGTTTGGTAATTCTGTTCTAACTAGTTAATCATAACAACAAGACACTGATTAGCTTTTCTTAATTTTGTCAAAGTGAATGATAATTATGAAGCATTATCTTGTACCCAGTTGCTGTACAGTTCTGGAGTTAATTTTTTGTTTCTGTTTGTTCCAGCACTGCCTCATACTGGTTCTTTAGGCCCCATGGCAGGAGGATTTGGTGGGTCCAGTATGCAGAAGGCACAGTCACTAATTGATTTAGGATCTAGCAGGTATGGAAGTCAAGTTTTAAATGATGGTATCTTAAGCATAAGAAGCATACCTTCCAAAACTTATGGAGCATTTCTGTTTTCAAAGTACAATTGTAAAAAATTAGTCTGTCTAATATGACCTGTCAAGTCTGAAAGTAGATTTTGTTTTTATATGCACAGTAAGTCATGTTCTCAGTAAATTGACAAAATATCCAAAGTAGGTGAGGAGATCAGATGAGCAGTGCCAAAAAGAAGGGCATGTACCTCATTAGTAAATAGAAACGAACCTTGCTAAGTGGTTATAAAAGCTCATTATGTGCTCATTTATTATAGAAGGCACCATGTAATCAGCAGACATGTAAGAATAGGATTTGTTATCAATATTTATGTATGAATTTGTTTTATGAATAATAGAAGATAATGAATCTTTATAATCAGCTGCTCTGTTTCAGTGATTGTAGAACTTTGCCATAGACTTAAAGTGAGGTAATGGGCTTATCTGTCCAACTGGGCATCCAAGGGTGTCTCCCAAAAGATGGTCCTGAGGGCACCTCTGCCCCAGCTCACTTCCATAAGTGACTCAGAGACTCTTGCACCTCTCTGCTGCCTGTTCAGGGCATGTGGAGTGATGATCTGGGCTCCTCTCACACCTGATGTCAGCAGATGTTGTGTAAGGTGGCTGTAGGCATGGCATGTGCCTGGAATCATCTTTTTTGTGGTTGTTTGGGTTTTTTTTAGTTGGAAAGTTTTCTTTATCTACTGCTGTAGCTTTACAAAGGAGCCCTTCTCCAATGTTATTGTTGGCAGCCTTTTCACCATCATGTTGTCTCATTCCAAGCAGAGGATGTCAATCCAGCATTGTGCTGGAGAGGATTTGTTTCTATCAGCATTCTGTATTGCCTTGGATAGCACTTTAGATAGTTTGGTTTTTTTTTACTTGACAGAGTAGGGGATTACCTTAAACAAGGCAGGCTGGACTCACCTGAGTTTGTCTGATTTTCAGAGATGGGACACTGAAAATGCTGGGAGTTTACATGGCAGTTTTATGGGTATATCTAAACCCTCCATCTGCAGTATTCTGCAGAAACTGAGTTGGAAAAACACCACTGAGTGTGTCATTGTCACTAACAGAATGAAGAGGCAGAGCTGCAATATGGTGGCTAAAACAACTTTAGAAGCTGCTTTTAGTTATGAGTTCTTCAGATACATTTTTATTCTCATGGTTATTCATTTACATGCCTCTTAAAGATACGTAAACCATGACCCTTCACTCTTAGGAAAGTTGAGGTGTTTTCTTGTGGTTTCCTATACTTTTATTTTGCGGTGGTAGAGTGATCAATTATGTGTATATGTGTCTGTAATACCAAAGGAACAGGATTTTCAATTCAACGTGTTGTTTCCTTATAGATAGATGTCCCTACTTTCACTGAAAATTCCTTATTTGTGATGAAATTATTTATAGCAAGTTAGCAGAGGTAAAACTTCATAGAAGTTGTTTCATGTTATTGGCAAATGCTATGTATCTTTTGTTCCAATGCCTCTTTATTAAGCCAAGTGACTTAGAGTTATTTCTTTATCTCTTTTCTCTTTTGATTTTCTGTTAATATTTGCTTGGTTGGTTTGGTTTGGTTTTTTTCCTTTGTTTCTGTTCTGTTTTGTTTTGAAATTATATTGCAGTTCAAATTCTTCCTCTAGTGCATCACTAGCTGGGAATTCACCAAAGATGACGTCCTCAGACTGGGCAGTTCCTCAGGCCTCCAGATTAAAATACAGACAGAAATTTAACAGTCTTGATAAAAGTATGAGTGGATATTTGTCAGGTGAGTATGACTTTTGGTATGGACTGGGAAAACCAGAGTGCTTCCTGCTTCTGAGCATCACAGGCTTGAGGGATGGAATCTCAGCTTGGGATTTGACTTGCATGTGAAATAAAAGCCAAAATGTTGGTGCTCAGACTTGTGCAGGAGAGAGTGGATTTCAGCCAGGCAAGAAATGGAAATAACCATCAGTTCATTGATTTGCGCTTTATGTTGGACCTGGTGGAGCCAAATACACCAAGCAAGCTCCAGCAGCTGTTGCAGGGAAAAGGAGAAGCCTGGCAGTGGTGGGATCTGACTTGAGGAACCTGAGAACCACAGGGTGTGGAATTCAGCTCTGTAAAGTCAGCAGATGTTTTTCAAACATCAGTCTTTGGACTGAGATTCTTTTTTGTGAAATTGGGGGACATTCACCATCGTTTTTGTGCCGTGTGCTCCTGTATTAGTCAATGCTCAGATAATTGGGTGTTATCTTTGGAAAGAAAGCAGCTTGGGAAAGACACTGCAGAACTGCAGCCATTGCTTGGAATTTTCCAAAGTAATTTAAGACAGTAGTCATTCCTTGATTTCCAGTGACATCTGTGCTGTGCCACAGCATTATGGGGGCTACTAAAGACTTCATAGACAGTTAATATAAGAGGAGAGTTTTACGAAAGTTCTTCCTAAATGGGATTCCTCAGTGTAATACAGCAAGCAGAGAGTGCTGGCCAAGCAGTCAGTAGATGTAAAGTCAATATGTGTGTCTTGTGTGTCTTCGTTAGATTTCCCATTTTGAATAAGCACTGTGCCTCCATTCCCTTGCCTGCAAAGGAGGAAGACAATTCTTTCTTTCAGAAAGGGACTCAGTGCTTTTTATCTTGTTCAGTCAATTTTAGATTGAAGGTTTCCTTGACCTGCCTAGAAATGTATCTGGTTCTTTGCTGCAAAGGAAAGCTCTCCAGGTGATAGCTCAATGTTCAGGCAAACAGTCAGCTGTGGTTTTGTGACAGCTTTTTTGTTAGGTGCTCTGAGTGGAAAGAAGGTACACAAGAATACTTATATCTTCACTGTGTTCAGGTTGTAATGCCTGTTGTCAAGCTCAGAAGTAAAACCAACTGATGAAAATGGTTTAATTAATATTAAAAATAAACTTTTTGCCCATTTTTGACCCATTTGACCCATTTTTTGCCTAATGTGAATCTTTGAACAAAGTGTTTGTTTTAATAAAAATCTTTTACACTTTCTCGAAGGATTTCAAGCAAGGAATGCCCTTCTGCAATCAAATCTTTCACAGACTCAGCTGGCTACTATTTGGTGAGTTTAGTTACTGATTCAATGTCTTTATGGTGTTAAGAGAGAAAATGTACTTTATTAAATAATATAAAGAGACACCATAAATCTAAAATCATAAGCAGAAACTGAGCTGCTAGTAAAACTAGTTTCTTCACTAGTTACATTTCTAAAAGACACCTTGAGATAATGTAATTTTTCACTCTGTGTGTTTGTTAAACTCCATGTAACAGAAGAGATGCTAACTTCAGTTTCTGCTTCAGGGATGCACTCACTGAGCTTGTTCCTGTCAGAAGCAGAATTCTGAAATCCAGGCTGTTAGTTTTAAAGTATGGAGGAAGATCAAAAATTAAGAAACCCTTCAGCTTTTTTGAGTTTTACTGCAGTTTCCATAAAGATATCTGCATGTTACGTGTTTCTTAAGACTTGCCTTTATTGTGCTGATGCAAATGGTGAGAGTTGTCTGAAGGCTTGGATGATCTGCTCTGCTAGATATGGTAGTTTAGGTTACACCTTCAGGCATAACTCAGATGTTATACATAAAGTTGAGTGGCCCAGCAGAATTCACAACAGCTTTGCATCTCCTCTTGAGTTCCCGTTCTTCTTCCTCTGTCCCAGGACAATCATTTGTGTCTTTAGCAGCAGCAAAGCTCAGCTTGTTTGATTTCATGCTCTGAGGATAAATGTGGAGTGTGGGGGCATAAATCAGGTGTGCAGTGGCTCTTTTCCTTCTGGGTGTGTATCCTGAAGGTATCAGTAGCCAGTGCAAGGAACTCTGTGTACCCCTGTGGAGACAAATAACAGCCCAAATTTCAGTTTTGCCCTAAGAAATTACCAATACTTCTACTGGCTGCTTGTTAATGGTATTTACTGAAATAATGGTGCTGTTACATGTGCATAATGCTGGTGTGTGAACATAACAAAATCTCATCATCTGCAGCTTTTGTTTTTCACTGTGATGTGTGTGTGTGTGATGGGTTTTTTGTGTTTGTTTTGTTGTTTCCTTTTTGGTTTTTGTGGTTTTTTTTTAAACTGCTTATTTCACAGGAATTGTCAGCTTTAAAAATTGTTTTTCTGCAGTGCCTTGTTTCAGCTGTAATTTGTGAGTGATTGTGTTTGGTTCTGATTGGTGCCTCTGTGGATCCCCTGCAGGTCCCTGGCTGATATAGATGGAGATGGGCAGCTGAAGGCTGACGAGTTTGTGTTGGCCATGCACCTCACAGACATGGCCAAAGCTGGGCAGCCACTGCCCCTGACTCTGCCCCTCGAGCTGGTGCCACCTTCTTTCAGGTAATCACTGAGGACAGTGAAATATAATATATTTAATACGATGGTGCTGTTTCTCTAACAATGGTGGGGTGGGGTTTTTTTCCCCTCCAGGAGTGGAAAATATACTGAAAATATAAATGGAACTCTGCCATCTTACCAACCTGTGCAAGAGGAGGAGCCACAGAAAAAGCAGCCAGGTAAAAAACAGGGTTCATGTTCTTAATGTATGGGGGCTGTTTTTGAAGGGTCCTGAAACCTTTAGCAAGTGGAAGAAATAATCAAATCCATGGAGAGCTTCATTTCAGGAGCTAGATCCCTTTTAACTTGGATGGTAGGGAGGTTGTTAAGTGGATGTAGTCAGCCTGTTACATCTAATAGAATTGAGAAGGCAGGAACAGGGGCTATTTTTAGCTGTAGGAAAGGAAAAGTGTGCTGATTAATAATGTATTCTGGAAAATAAACCCTTCATGGCCAGACACTGCTGTGCTACTGTGAATTTCTTTTCAGTTGAAAGTTCCTGGCATTACTGGGCATTGTGAAAGCAAGGGGGTCCAGTGTAATTCAGTTCTCTGAAAACTAGAAGCAGTGTGGACGTAACACAAATTCTATTACTGACAGGGATACTGCAAGACAGGACTTGCCTCTCTTTTTGGAAGGGAGGTTGCTGGGCCTAGGCCATTTCTTTGTGTCTCTTATCCTTGTGTGCATTAATTGAGCTTGATCCTGTTTTGGTGTCTGGTAGTTTTAACTCCAGGAACTCTTACAGGGAATACCCTTAAAAACTAAGCTCTTTATCCGTGTGTTAATGCTTCCTGCACTTGGAAGACCTTTTTAACAGCAGATAGTCTTCTTCCAGCTTATAAAAGCTGTTCTTTTATGTTTTCTTCTAGCATTCTTTAGAGTGAGAGGCTTTCCTGTTACATTCAAGTCATTTTTGTGGTCATTTTTAAACTGGAACTGTCTCTTCTTTTATTTTTTTTTCTCCCAGTTGGAATGTGCTTAGGAAAATTTAGAGGTATTTTTGAACAGAAAAATAATACTTAAACAAATGCAAGATGCTTACATCATCCATGACTGAACAACCTGAGCTTGCCAAGAAGTATCTATCTTTAGTGGCACAACTGAGGTCCTTGTTTGAGAGCGGTGTTTTGCACAGGGCAGAAATAATGACCTTTCCTTGTTTTAGTGACATTTGAGGACAAAAGGAAAGCCAACTATGAGAGGGGAAATATGGAGCTGGAAAAACGCCGCCAGGTCCTGCTGGAGCAGCAGCAGAGAGAGGCTGAAAGAAAAGCTCAGAAGGAACGGGAAGAACAGGAGCGAAGAGAGAGGGAACGCCAGGAGCAGGAACGGAAGAGGCAACTGGAAATGGAAAGGCAGCTGGAGAGACAACGAGAGCTGGAGAGACAAAGAGAAGAAGAAAGGAGAAAAGAAATAGAAAGGCGGGAGGTTGTTTTCTTAACATAATTTTTTAATGCTCTAAGGAATATGTTCCTAAGGAATGTGTCCAGCATCCAGGGTTTGAGTGCTGCCTTTGGTTCTGTCTCCTGGTGTGGCTGATGTCAAATAGTCTTGGAGAAAGAACACCATTTGTGTCTGTTACAAATGTTGGTGTAGGTTAAAGATTTTCAGATACTTCATAGGACAGATTTTCTTGGGCATATTTCTTACATTTTTGCAAAAATTTGTATTCCAGACAAGAATCTGCTGAATTCATAATTGATAACATTTTGACAGCGGAACTCAAGACAAATTTGCTTCTACTTGGTGTCTCAGTGCATGCATCACACTTCTGTGTTTTATGTAGTTCTGTGAAATACTCAAAGGCGATTACAAGCAGTATCTGTCAATGTGCTGGATTATGGGCAATATTCCAAGCTGCAGGGGCTTTCTGAATTATGAAGCTTTTTTCATCCAGAGTCAGGAGTGTGGCATGACGAATCTTGTAGGATCGCTTCCTGCATTCTTTGATGCTGAAGTACATAAGAGCACTTTACAGGAGACTTTATGTTGTGTTGCTGTTGTGCTGTTTAGAAATAGAGCACATTATATTAAATCATGATCTCCGAGTTCTGCATCTCCACTGCAATTTAAGATAATGTAACTTTTCCTCAGGCAGCAAAGCAGGAGCTTGAGCGCCAGCGCCGGCTGGAGTGGGAGAGAATCCGTCGCCAAGAACTCCTTAACCAGCGTAACAGGGAACAAGAAGAAATTGTCAAGTTGACCTCTAAAAAGAAGAGCCTTAATCTTGAATTAGAAGCCCTGGTAAGACAGGAATTTCACCACACATGCTGAAATACAATATTTTAAATTGTACAAATATTAATACCTGCATTAATGGCCCTCTAGGAGTTCCTCTCTGTTTTGGATGACGAATCTAAAGCAAGTATTTTGGGATGTTTTAGAGAACTGGTTGAGAACCCTAACCTGCTCACAGGTTTAGCAAAGGGATTTTTGCCATACATGATGTAATCTGTCTCTGCTTTCTTTCCAGACTGACAAACATCAGCAGATCTCAGGCAGGTTGCAGGACATTCGTAGCAAAAAGCAAATGCGAAAAACTGAGCTGGAGGCTTTGGATAGGAAATATGACCAAGGAATCATGGAAGTCAAGCAACTACAGCAGCAGCTTGAGGTGTGTAACTTTGTTAAGCTTATGGTTTTCCTTTCCCATATTCTGTGTTTCCCTAATGCTGTTGATAATGCATCCCCATAGGGAGGAGTATGGAGTCAGTTGGATTGCAGTGGAGAGAGGAAATAGGCAAGACTGTCAGCATTGCAGCAGCTTTTAGTTTTGTGTGTGGTGTTAAACAAATGATTATATGTACTTAAATGAGCTGAGAGTTAAATAACAGCTGTGAAGACCTCAGCTATTCTTTTGTGGACCAAAAATAGAGACTTCTCTTTAATTTTGAATTCTTTCATGGCTCCAGACTCAGATTTTTATGAGGAATGTTGTCTTGCATTCAGACCAAGTTGGTGTTTAGGTTGAATTACCTTGCTGCTCTTTTATCTTTTTTTTCCTCTATTTAGTAAGAAGACATTAATTATTTCTAACCAGCTGACTACCATAAATTATCTTCTGTTGTGTGTTTATGTAATGCTTCTCCTCATGAGGGAAACTTCTTTTCATGTTGTTACTGTTTTCTGTTAGGCTTGGGGTAGTCACTTTAAATGGTGGTAATATTTACACTTTTAGCACGTTCGTTAAATATTTTTTCAGGTATGTTGATGGTTTGGGATCAAAAGCTTTCAGTTGTAATATTATTTCTATTAAGAGTACAGTAGTAATTCTCTTCTACATCCAGTAATGATAACTTGCATCCCTAATTCATTAACATGAGTTGAAGTCATGTTTGAAAACTCACCCAGTTTTCCTTAATGATTCATAAACAATATTTGAAATCTGTTATGTGCTCTTCAACATCTACAGGATTATCAGAATAAACTAGTCTATTTGGTTCCTGAAAAGCAGTTGTTAAGTGAAAGGATGAAAAATGCTCAACTTGACAACACTCAGAGTAAGTGCCTGCACATGAGTTCTATTTTTGATTGCCTTGCTGATTTCTCATCCCTTGTAATCAAGGCTGAAGGGTACAGAGGTGTTAACATCACCTTCACTTCTACATCTTTACAGTTGGAGCCACTGTCTCATCTGCATTCCATTATCTCCTTCATGTTCCAAATATGTGGCGAACAAACACATTTTGGCAAGACAGCACAGATTTTGCTTAAAACTTTATTTATACAGACTATGTTGATCACAGATATTACTACAATTTGTGCTTTTTTTGGTAGTGTAAACTCAAGGGAGTTCATTTATGTAAAGTTTACATTGGTCTTTTCAAATTACACTGGAAGTCTCTGTCTAGAGAAGCTTGGTATGAACTGGTCTGATATAAAAAAAACTTGCAAATTATTCTGTTACATGGGACACTCAGTTGAGTGTTGGGGATATTTCTACTTCATGCTGAATACGAATAAAAAGGTGAATCAAGGAGTTTTGTGAGAAAAGAGGTTTGGATTGTGTATATGATAGGAAAATAACAAACAATCATTTAAAAACTGGGGAAAAAATTGAAAAAAAACCCCAGAAACACTTGTAAAATTGCTTGTCTTTCCTTATGCAGATACAGGTGTCAATTCAGTGCATAAGAAGTCCCAAGAAAAGGAAGAATTATGCCAAAGACTTAAGGAACAGCTAGATGCCCTTGAGAAGGAAACTGCTTCTAAACTTGCTGAAATGGATGAATTCAACAGTCAGCTTAAGGTACTTGCATTATCTAAATATCCTACAGCTGTAAGCACTGTATTTTATTTCTTCATCTGGTCATAAAGTTTGGTGCCACTTTCACCAGTCTTCCAAAAAGTTGTCCCCAATTTCAGTGTCAAATAAGAATTATCAAAAGTCTTGGAGTAAATAATACAATAAAAATGCACTTAAACCTATTGCTAATGTACTAAAATATGAGTCTCTTGCTAACTATTGCTTTGCATGACTCAACTGTTGCTCACTCTCACCTTTTGCCTTCTAGAACTCATTTTGATTTAGAATTAAAGCTTTTCAGGCCCTTGCACATTCTGTTCTTACAGTATGAGGTCATGTTTGCTGCTATTTTTGAATTGTGTACTGAACACTTGACTTTTATTGATAGACCTGCAGAGTTTCACAATACACTGTGCAAGGTCTGGCAGCAGATTTGGGCACGATCCTAAAAGTATGGATAGGCCACTTATTTGTTAATACTTGTTAATTTGTTGTAAGCTAAGCGTTGTTGACCACTGGTCCTGAATTTTGTTTCTGAGGCAACTCTTGGCTTGACTAAAATCTCAGGCAGCTCTCACAGGGTAGTACACATCCATTTAACATTATTTGCCAGCTTACTCCAAGTGGCACTGATGGGAACTTTTTCCTTAAGTAATGGATTGGTGCGGGGTCAGCATGAGGGCTCTGCATTCACCAGTAAAAAAAAAAGGCACAAAAATTTGCAAACATATAAGGAATTTATTTTCTTTTTTGAAGTGGCTTCATGCAACAGGCATTTTCAGTTACTTGTTTATTGCATGGCTTGCTGTGTTCAGTGGCTGCATCCACAATTCAGTCTTCCCTAAGATACGTTTTTCAAAATGCAGTGCAAAGATTAATTGGCTTTTTATCTACCTTATCTTACAGTGTGAGAATATGGATGATTCTGTTCTTCAGTGCCTTTTGTCTCTGCTAAGCTGTCTCAACAACCTCTTCCTCTTACTTAAGGTTATTTTCTAATCTTTGGCTTTTTTGTTTTTTAATTATTTCGCAATTTTTCTCTGCTTACCCTTTCTGTTTGGATGTACAACCTCTATTAAATACACTTTCCCAGAAAAACCCCAATAGCCTGTTTTTCTTTCTGCTAGCTCTTACATCCTCTTAAAGACTTAACATTTTCTTACCTGCTTAGAAATCCAAACTGCAAAATACTGATTTTTCATTTCTTAATGGACTGTTCTCTAAGTTGTTTCACCCAAATATTTTTCTTGCTAGTTAAAGTAACCTGAACCAAAAAAGTAGTCTCAGATGGAGAGAGTGTCTTCTCCCACTTATCCATCTGTTGCTTTGTACCTGTATCCATACATCCTAAGCTGTGAGTCAGGTATATGAGTTCTGGTCCAAGTTTAAAAGTCTAGAAGTAGCATCAGAGTGCAGAATATGGTATGGCAAACACGGTGCTGTCAGACCTCTGGATTAACCCAGTACTAAAACCTACTTGCTCTCTTTCCTCAATTGCTTATGTCTGCTGAGGTCAGAAATACTTTCAGATTAATTTATGAGGGGAAAAAAAATCAGAATTACCTGAGCTTTTCATTTTGCTTTGCATGAGGGTTTTTCTGTCCTTAAAGATACGAGAGTTTTACTAATGTAAGTTTGCTTCCATAGTGCTCCTGAAATTCTGTGCAAAATAAGAAGGAAACATATTCCCAGCTGAATATATTTGAGAAAAAATTGTAGTCAATTGCTTGACTTAGTTTGTTGCTACAGAGACTTTCAGTGACACAGCACTCTTGTTATCTTGCCTTTGTCATATAAATTGCACCATATCTCTTAGGCAACATGATTATTGGTAGAAGTGTATATTCTGGTGGGGATGATTCATTCTTAATTGCTTTATTTGTATTTATGAGATCACACAGAAAAAGTTAGTTTACCTGTTGCATTGCTCAATATATACCAGCAGGATCCCTGAAAAAAGACTGAAGTCTCTTAGAGGTGTTTTGCAACATGTTGAAGTACAGTCTAAAGTAATTCTATTATTGTTGATTTTTTTTTTTTTGGGTCTGTGAATTTAATTAGTCAAAAGATTCATGCTGATTTTTTTCTGGGGAAAAAAGGTAGTTATCAGAGAAAGGTGGAACAGGAATTGAAGGATGTATTCAAAAAGAAAAATACTAAAATTGAGATGTTTATAAGTACAGGAAAACTCCAGTCAGAGTTAGTATCTTTAAGCTGTGGCTTCCCACAGTGGTAAACGTGCTGGGTATTTTTGTAAAGTTTTTCTGGTTTAAACATGGAACTGATCACTCAGGAAGAATCAAGGGTCATCACCCTACTGCAGGATGCATTCTCAGGTTGTGATACATTGTTGGCCTTCAGCTGAAATCTGCCTCCTTGTAGTTACTTAAAATACAATGTACTGCCATCAGTGCCCTCAGTGATGTTGCATTTGAACACTCAGTTTTGTATCTTCCCCTCTGCTCTGTCTTATTTGGCATTTCCAGCAGGTGTAGGACTGGAAGGGCTCTTTAAAAGCCCAAATTACATCACTGACTTTGCAAACCTGCCATCTCCTTTTATACTTCATTGATTTGACTTTCTTCGCAGTGACCTCCAAGGACTATTAATAACTTAATACTACTTTGGCCATTTGTATTAAAACTTGATTCAAAAAGCATTAAATGCCTGGATGCTTTTCTCGAAGATTGGCTTTGTTCCCTTTGATGTATTCCATTGTTCCCTCCCTAGGACCTGAGGGAAAGTTACAGCACACAGCAATTAGCCTTGGAGCAGCTCCACAGGATCAAACAGGACAAAATAAGAGAGGTACAAAAAAGAAGAGCAGAACTCGCGCAGAAGAAGCGAATGGAAGATGAGGCTGCAAGGTAACCGTGGCTGAGTGTATCAGAGCTGCAGTTCTTCAAACAAAATAATGCTGTGCTGACTTTCAAGATAAGATCTATATTTTTAATGTAAAAATACATCCTTTTGGTTGCCTTAGAGGAAGCATTTTATGTAGAGTACCACTCATGTAAGAGAATTTGAATTTGAAATTTTCAGTGATTTGTATTTGATTTGACTAAAGAAACAGAGCCAGTGACCTTGTAGTGTGGGTAATTCATGGGCTTTGCTGATGACTTTTTCTTCATGTGATGAAGTTTTGTAACATTTGTGATGGTCTGTTTAAGAGAACCACGTGCCAAGTGTGTGGTGTCAGTTTGTTGATTTTTTTGGTTGGACACAGCTGTGTGATGGAGTAACAGCATCACTGCACAGCTCCTGCTGGATCCTGCTGTGTGTTTGGAAACAGTAAAACACCCAGCAGAGAAGTGGATGTCCCACAGGGAATGGATGAAATGGTCTCATCTAGACATTTTTAAGAAGATGGCCCAAAGGGTTAGGTCCTCTCTCATCAGAAGAGAGGTCTTGACAGCTAAAATATTGTGTTGAATTGGTTACTAACTTCTTTAGACAGCTTGAGGCGCAGGATAACATCTGAATAATTTCAGAGAACACCATCAGGTTTCCAGATCCTGCAGTGTGGTCCTGGCAGGGATAAGCTGAAGGCAAAAATATCAAGCTTCCAAAATCAGTATGCAAAGGCTATTTTTATCTCTGTACCTGAGTGAAATTAATCTATTTGGAAGTCATTGTTTCCAGTCAGGAGATTTGGATACCGCCTTGCTGGAGAGCTTAAATCCAGCTTGGTTCAATTATCAGATCAATCTTTGCTCATCAGGATGCAGGTGGGCAGAAGTGCTCTTGAATGCGCTGCCCTGGTGATGGATTAGAATTCAAGACTTCTAACCCTTTGTTATTTTCCTGTGGAATACACTTGCACCCACATTAAGCCATGGGCTGTGGCAGAGCTGATGACCCTGAGAGCAGAGTGATCAATGTCATAAACTCAGTTTTGCTGACAAGTGTCACTGTTACTGCAGGAACATAATCTCATTCCTTTTTATATCAGTGTTCTCTACCTCTCTCATTCCTTTCTTCCAGGAAAGCAAAACGGGAGAAGGAGAACCGATGGCAGGAAAACATCCGAAGGGAGGAGGAAGAGAAAAAGAAGCGAATGGAGGAAGAACGAATGCAGGAAAAAGTCCAAGAAAAGCTGAAAGCTGAAGAAGCAGCTGCTGTGATGAGAGAAAGGGAAAACAAACAACAGCTTCGTGCAGAGGAGGAGAAAAATAGACAAGCCACAGTCTTGAGGGAGGTGGAACAACAAAGGCAGAGGCAACTGGAAGAAGATAAAAGAAAGCAAGAACAAATAGCAAAAGAAGCTGAGGAGAGGCGTAAGCAGAGCGAGGAGATAAAAAAGATAAAAGAAGCAACCAACTCTCAAGAGGTGGAGAAACACACTGCTAAAATAAACATAAATGAAAAGTTTGCAGATCTGTTGAAACCAACAGAGGGGAAAAGTCTTAAGCCACCCTGGAAAAATGAAGGTAATCTCAGTCTGTTAGATTTTGGGACTTCTACTCACTCCTTCTGAGTTTTATTTCACTCTTCAGGCACACTATTACTGGTGTGACACTATGGCAGGCTTATTGCCTAAGATACAATCAAAAAAACCCAAACCAGCAGTGTTTCATATCTTTTGTCAATTATAAATGATCCTATTAAGTTACTTTTGTCAGTTTTCAGCACCTGTGACTGTGATGACAAATCTTCCAGTGCTTGTGGTCAACAAATAGTAGTTGCTGGAAACAGTAATATTTTAGGTTTTTCCTAAGGCTTGCATGTTCTTTTATTAAAATAGAATGCTAGTATGGAGGGGTCTTGTTCATTGATGAGAGATGGGCAGGTAATGCTCAGAAAAGTGATTTATTAACAGTGAAATGTAGTTTATTTCTTCATTACTCAATGCCTCAGATTAAAAAAACAAATAACTGAATGACTAGACCTACCTCTTGTTGTAGGACTTGGAAAAATAGTGTTTTAACAATATTTTCACTAAAGGCAGATTTGATTTCATCCTTCATTAGTTCTTGTCAGTTTTTATTAGCCACTTTTCTCACTGAGTTCAGCAAGGACCAAATTAGAACAGGGCTGAAAGATATTTGCACACCTCAGCTAAACCTTGTAAAACATTCCCTGTTAGCAGTATCAGTCACTGACTTGGAGAACAGAGATGCAAAGAAAATAGAAATAGTTTGCTGTTTTAGGTTTCTAAATAAAATCTTCACATGTGCTGCTGAACACTTATTGTTGCAACAGTGGGATCTTTTCAATTTGGAACATTATAGTGGTGTTAAATAAGGCTTTATTAAAGCACTGGCTTAGTCAGAGCAGTGTGGCAAGGAAAGAGGAGAAGATTAAAATATTTTTAAGGATGTCTAGTGGAAGGTGTCCCTGCCTTTGGCAGGGGTTTGGAACAGGATGATCTCTAAGGTCCCTTCCAACCCAACCCATTCTATGTTTTTGTGGTTTTTTCACTGCAGAAATCAATTCCTTTTGTTGTCTGTTACATTTCCATGATTGCGGTGTTAAACTGCTGCCCTGTGATCTCCTCTGATATCTGCACAGTGTCTGGGGCAAGAACTGAGCTCAGAATGATGGGGCTCCAACTGAGTGCTTGTCTCTCAGCTGTGTCAGAGTGGTAACTGATTTTCTTACCTTCCAGGCAATGCAGCTGGTGCTGCAGAGCTGAGGAATTCTGTTGCCTTGATAAATTACAGAGCTTTGTATCCATTTGAGGCAAGGAACCATGATGAGATGAGCTTTAATACTGGAGATGTAATTCAGGTAAGATTTGCCATTCACATTTAACTTGCAAAAATTAACCCTTTTCTCTAGCCTTGAGATGCACAAAGTCCTAAGAGTCAAAAGCATTATGTTCATATATTTTAAGGTTTGGTTAAAATTTAAACTGGATTGCTGTTTTCTTTATTTTATTTTTTTTTAAACAGGTAAAATTAGGATTAATTTAGCCAGAATATTTCTCTGAGTTTTACACATCCTAGATATGTTGAGAATCTCTTCAAATGTTATGCTAAACATAAACTTTCTAAAATCAGTAGATCAGAAATGTAGTTGTTGCAGTTCATTGTATATGTACAAGTTGGCTTCTGAGTGTTTGCTTGAAATATGAGCATAGTAACTAGAAACATGAATTATTAATTAATGGCATTTGAATTAAAATCTAATTAGTTATTTAACAAGTAGATGTGAAAGGTTCTTTTGACTCTTAATACTGTTTTCCAGTGTATTCTTAACAGAGATTTCAGTCTGTCTGAGCAACCACCTGGTTGAGTGGAAAGTGTCCCAGCCCCTGGCAGAGGTGATCTTTAAGGTCCCTTTCAACCCAAACCATCCTATGAATCTGTGATTCTCTTTCTGACTGTTCCTTTATCAATCCTCCCTCAGGCAGACACTTAAATAATTTTGTGTCCATTCATTGTAGCTCTTTATTTGAAGTCAGCTGAATTAGTAGTCTATAGTATTATAGCAGGACCATAAGATTGGAAATGCCTTGTGGCATCTCAGTTGAAATCTGTGTTATTTCATGTATATTAGTTATTAGCACTTGTTTGAAAGTCTTTGCCTGCAGGTGAATGTGTGAAAACTGATTTACAACCATGGTAATACAGTTTCTAATGTATAAGTATGTGTGGTTCCTCCTCATTCAGACTGTAAGTGGTACAAGTAGGTGATAAGGGAGAATTTATAAAGCACTGTGGTACAAAATATTAAAACACTTGACTAAATTAGCTTTCAGTTTGACAGTGTTAAAGCATTTATTTGCATGGAACAAGAGAAGTAGGTTTTGCTTTGACTTCCTTCTCAGCTGTAATTGTATCATTTCCCTGCTGATAACTGATTTCAGAAATAGGCTAACAGCTGCCACCTCCTCCTCCTCTTGCATCCCAAACCCCAGCCAAGCTAACCAGCTGATAGTATTTGATGGGCTGCTAATTTTTAGCCAAATTTCACTAACTGGCTAATTTGCAGCATAGTGGAAATGTCAGTGTTGCTGTGAATGTTCAAGGGTGCTCTGTACTTAATCACATAGTAAATAAAATAATTTTGGGATGTGTTTTGGACGCAGTCAGCTGACAGAGTTAATTATATCTGTGAGCAGAACAGCAGCAGTTGTTTCCTGCTCTGCTGGGCTCACCAGCCCCTGCCTCTTGGCTGCACATTCAGCAGAACCCAGCACAATGCTCTGTTTTTGGCAGGACAGAGTGGCTCAGATGCACTGCGTGATCCCTGTGTGCATGTCTGGGGCCTGTTTGAAGGGGTGCAGGGTACCTGAGTCTGAAACCAGTGCAGCTGCATCCTCACAGGGCAAAATCAGCTCAGTTCTGCCAGGGCAGGGTGAAAATCCTGTCCTGGTGTGGGCACTGCCCCCTGTTCAGGTCAGAGAGCCAACAAGTGCTGGCACACCAGGTACCCTGCTTGTTTCATGCTGCTAATTCTGTTTTCTTTGTACTTCTCCTCCTGTCCATAGGTTGATGAAAAAACTGTGGGAGAGCCTGGTTGGCTTTATGGGAGTTTTCAAGGACATTTTGGTTGGTTTCCATGCAATTATGTAGAAAAAATACCAGATGGAGAAAAAGCTTTATCTCCCAAGAAAGCCTTACTTCCTCCTACAGTATCTTTGTCTACTACCTCAGCTGCTTCAGAGTGAGTTTTTGTTACATTTGTGTTTAAATTGCTTTTTCTAAATTTAGCTAGCACATAATGTGCTGTATAGTTTTGTTTGGTGTTTGCTTTTAAAATATAAAGGCAGAAAATTTATTGAAGAACCTTTTTAAAAGTCTTAGCTTGAAAATTTTAAATATTTGATAGTCTGCTTTTTATTGTATAGAATATCAGTTTTTCAGATGTTTAAAATAAATTCTCTGCTTGAGGTAGTTTCTAAATTACAGTTGCAATATGATAAATATGCCTTGTGTTCAATTTGCAGACCACTTTCACCAAGTAAATCTGCAGAAGAATCTGATTACCAAAACATCCCCTTTTCCAGCCTGAATGTTAACACAGCCTGGCAGCAGAAATCAGCTTTTACTCGCACTGTGTCCCCTGGATCTGTTTCACCCATTCATGGACAGGTACCTTGTGCAGGACTTGCTGGATTTCAGATTCATGTTAATGAAAGAGATTGAAAGAAAAACCAGAGCACCACGCAACTCTGCTAATGTTGGGTGCACTGAACAGGCTGGTGGATAAAGAAGTGCATCTAAACATTCCACTAATGTGCATTGATATAATTTCATATATTTCCAGGGACCACTGAGCAAGAAGACTCATCTTTCATAATTCTAAAATAATTTTCACCTATAATTAGACACAGAAAATAGTTCTAACAAATAAGAAACTGAGTTGTGGGAATGCATTCATGTAAACAAAGCTATTCAGTCATCACTTAGAAATGAAGTTGGTTAAACTTCACTAAAAGATACACCAGTGTTTGTTTTTAACAATTGCACCAGTTTGGGGCAGTGTGGTCAACCAACATCACTTATGTCTTCCAGGGGCAACCTGTAGAGAACCTAAAAGCACAAGCACTTTGCTCTTGGACTGCAAAAAAAGATAACCACTTGAATTTTTCAAAGAATGACATCATCACTGTCCTGGAGCAGCAGGAGAACTGGTGGTTTGGAGAGGTACATGGAGGAAGGGGTTGGTTTCCGAAGTCCTATGTCAAGCTCTTACCTGGGAGCGAAACCAAGAAAGAGGAGTAAGTGTGACTTCTGTTGTTTTATTCAGCAGTTCGGAAAAAGAGGTGGTTTAGAGTGCAAAATTCTTGCAGTGCTTTAGTGTGCAGAACATAAATGCCACTTACAATTTACACTGAGTTGTTCTAGGCTTTTATTATTTCATTCTGGCAAGCCAGGTGATGTTGGGCTCACTGCTGTGTGACTGTAGACAGCCTTGCTAGGCTGTGAAACATCAGTGGTGTTTGATTATTCATCAAGTGCCAGACTTTCTGTTCATTACCAAGTCACCTCTATGTGCAGTTGCATTCTGCCTCTAAAGGTGCCGATTTGTAAGTGACCCAAATCTGATTGTAAGCTCTGCACATCTGATAGATGCAGTGTGTTTTTCTTTACTCAGAAACATCATTATTCCTATTCTAATGATCCGGGGTAACTGTTCATTACTGCTGGGGTGGCTGCACCACTGTGTAAATTGTTCTGTTCATGCATTCTGGTAAAAGTTCTTAGAAATTCTTTGGAATAAGAGAATTTAGTCAAAATCTTTAATTTACTTCTTTTAAATAACATAATTTGTGAATGTATCTCTTCCCTTTTATCACTTTTTTTCCTTCAAGTGGTGTGCTCTTGGGTGCCTTTAATACATTAAAAATCAGTTATACTTGGTACTGTTTGATAGTCAGAGATATTTCAGAGTCAGTACCAGCTCTGATATAACCAAAGTGTTCTTAGGCTCATGTGAATTGAGAGATTTGCTCTTGATCAGCCTCTTAATTACACAAAGCTTTTTCTTCCCTTCTTTCTGCAGACCAGAAGCTATTTATGCAGCTGTAAACAAAAGGCCTAATACTCAGAGTTACACAGCAGGAGAGGGTAAGACAGCATGAAAAATGCCAACTAATGCTACAGCCTGGTTCTGCTCAATGACTTGTAAATATACTTCAATTTGTGAGGAGTTTCTGAGCAGCACTTTGAGTGCTTGTCCAAAAGACACAGTGCAAATGTTCAGCTGTTGATCCAAGAGTTCTAAAACAGGAACTTAAGGTTATAAGTAATTCAGGTTGAGCATAGGCCTGGGGTTTTTTAAGACTTTTCCTCAAGCATGAATGTATTTCTTATAACCCACAAAGCAGAGTTCTCTTCCTGCTATTATCTGATGTTTTATGCTGGACTGTAAAGACATGAGAAAGGATTTTTAATCTTCTCAGTGTGGATCATTCTCTTATAATCAGTAAGGAGTAAGGAAATCAAGAATTACTGGAGAAAAACGTCTAATGCATCTCCATGCTTCCCCGATGATATTTTAATTGCACTTGTGTTTTTTCATTACAAAGTTACATACCTGTAAGAGTAAATGGGATTATAGTCAAGCAGGTAGACAGGCCAGTTCATAGACCTGTGAAGGTGTGATCCCTGTTATGAACACCCTGGTGAATGCTGATACCCCTTTTTGTGCATCTGATGTTCCTCTGTCCCCTCTGTGTGCTCTCTGCACAGAGTACGTTGCCCTCTACTCCTACTCGAGCTCCGAGCCCGGTGACCTGACCTTCACAGAAGGTGAGGAGATCCTGGTGACCCAGAAGGAAGGGGAGTGGTGGACTGGGAGCATCGACAGCAGAACTGGAATCTTCCCCTCCAATTACGTCAGGCCGAAAGATCCAGATGTGAGTTCCTATTCTGAGAATTGACACGAGATACTATTGATCAGTTTTATTCTGTTGCCAGCTCTTAGATAGTGATTTTGAGCAGAGCTTAATGGGCTTGACAGAAAAGAAATTCCTCAGTAGCTTCAGTGCTAAATCAGAGCTGTAACCAGTGTCACACTGTCTCTCTCTCTGTACAGGATGGTGTTCTGTTAAATATGGGTTTAAAGTTAAAATCCACATACTTTTAGTGTAAACTGTACTGGTTTAATTGCCCATTAAAAGGTGGTTGTTGTTGTGTCTTTCTAGGCTTCTAGCTATGCTGGCAAAACTGGAACAATAAATAAGAAACCCGGTAAGTGTGTGATAACTTTTTAACAATTAAGGCTGTTTCTTAAGTAACTCTGAGCATTTAGGTTCATAGCAGTGTTTTAATGGCAATGGCTGATATTCTTAGCTGCAAGCTGTGTACCAGTTTTGTGCATCCAGCTCTTACTGCAGTGAAAAATAACAAAAGCAATTACTGTTTTCTTCCCAGAAATTGCTCAGGTTACTACTGCCTACGCTGCATCAGGAACTGAACAGCTCAGTCTTGCTCCAGGACAGCTGATACTTATTCTGAAGAAAAATGCCAGTGGATGGTGGCAAGGAGAGTTGCAGGTAGTGTTTCAAAGAGAAATAATGACTTCATGAATGGCAAGGAGGTTATCTTGAGTTTAGTTCAAAAAACCAGCTAAGTATAGAGTTATATAAAAGCTGTCCAGAAAGTTATTTTCATCTTGTATAAACTAAAGGGTAAGAAAAGTTGTGTGGTGGGGTTTTTTTGTTTGTTAGATTGGTTGGTTGGCTTTTTTAAACCTTGGGTTGCTGGGGCTTTTATGGTTTTTTTTAGAGTGGATTTTCTTGGTCACATAAAATAGTAAAACTGTTGATTAACATGTGCATGGGAGGAGGAAGAGACAAGTTGACAGTTATTTATTGGTTAGGATTTAATTGGTGAAACATGAAACTGTAAAGTTATTCTAATGAAAGAACAGGTGGGTTTGGAAGCCAGAGTTGAAAACTTGTTTGATGCAAAGGTGGATCTTCCCACTTCTCTCCTTTCCGTACTTAGATTTAAGAAGAATGTCCTGTAAAAGTGCCCTTAACCTCATTAGAGGCTCTGGATATGATGCATTGGTGGATAAAACAACGTTTTATCCCTAAAGTTGAGTTGTACTCTGAGATCTCACATATAAATTTTGGATGAACACATTTGCCAGAACATATTAGGATGCAGCTTTATCCAAATTGTGTTGTTTTATGCTTTAGTAGGATTTTTATCTTTTGAGATTCATTTAGTAGCTGTTTAGTAGCCTAACTTTTTGGTTTTTGATGGCAAATCTCTGTGACATATCTGTTGCATTTTTTTTTCAGTGTATAGATTATTTAGTTTTTCAGCTGTGTAATAATCACTATAAACATTTACAGGCAAGAGGGAAAAAGAGACAGAAGGGATGGTTCCCTGCCAGCCATGTGAAGCTGCTGGGTCCAAGCAGTGAAAGAACCACATCAGCTGCTCCCTCAGGTGAAAAACACAACTTTGTATTTAATTTAGGATATTTTATGTAACTATTTCAGTTGTTCACTTACCTGTGAGGGTCAGTGTCCATCTTCTGGGCTTTTAAATTTTGCTGGTGGCCTGAAGGGCCACACTCTTCTCGTCTGGAACTTCCATGTTTCCAAGTGCTAGCAGAAATCTTAGAGAGAGCTAGCAAACATTGGCAGACCTCGTGGAATTATATGCACTGCTCCTCTCCAAAGAGGGAGAGTAAGCAAATTTTCAGGTTATTTCTAGGTTTTTCCATTTGAATGGTTGGGTACAAATGAGGTAATTTGACCGAAAAGAAGCTTTTTTGCTTCTGCATGCTCAAATTATGCTGTTCTTCACAGCTATGAGTTGCTTATACAACAATTTCCTGGGTTTTACTGGACAAAACTTCCCTGTAACTAAAGCAGCAGCCAGTGATTAGCTAATGCACATTTCCTCTTCCTCCGCCACATTTTCCCCACAAGTGTTTGCAAGAAAATAAACTCAGTCTCTTTACAGCCAGAAAAAAGAGAGAAGCATACTTAATTATATTTTGAAGTGTTTAGGAGACCAGTAGATGCAGTCCATTCATTATAAAAGTTCACAGATCTATTAAGTGGAAATAAGAATTACTTGCTGGCTCAATTTTAAAAAAGTAAAAGGGAAGACAATTCTGTATCAAGATAAAATCATGTGGCATTTTTCTTATGCAACAGTTGCACATGAAATTTTTGTCTCTTTCCTGTGGTTTTGTAAAACACTGAGAAAACAGCTGAATGCTTGTATAACTCCATTCTCTTCTTTCCTGCACAGTGTGTCAGGTAATAGCCATGTACGATTACACGGCAAACAACGAGGACGAGCTCAGTTTCTCCAAGGGGCAGCTGATTAATGTGCTGAACAAAGATGATGCTGACTGGTGGCAAGGAGAAATCAATGGCGTGACAGGTCTCTTCCCCTCAAACTATGTAAAGATGACCACAGATTCCGATCCAAGTCAGCAGTGTAAGCATCCTCTATTTTTGATTAATTTTGTTACTTCATTTCAAGAGTGCATTGCTGTTCTTCTTCTTTGTGTTTGGAATTTGGAGTTCTAGGCATCAGCTGAATTGATCAGTACTTCAAGTACTCTTTCTTTAAATACTTTATTATAGTACAAGGTACTTTAAACCCTTCTCGAGTTAACCTACAAACAACCAGCACGTTTCCAGCCAGCCAGTGTGGGATAGCAAGAGTGCTGAAGGGTGAGCTAAAAATACTGGATTGAGTAGGAGTTCTCCTTCCAACAAGATGCTGATAACTAATGTGGACTGGGAAGCAGTGCAGGCACACTGCAATTACAGAACTTGCTCAAGTTTTGTAAAATAAGGAAAAGTGTCTGCTGTAATAATTTTAACACATGTATCAGATAAGTAAAAATAACCATAAAAAGGCTAGGAAAAAGATTGTGGCATTAGCAAGTGATCTGTCCTGTCCTAAATATGCTTGTTCTGGCTCCCAGCATTCCAGCTGTCATCCAATCCTGAGAAACAAGATACACATCAGGACATAGGTTGAGGTGAAAATTACCAGCAGCAGGCTGAGAACTGAATGCTAACTGTGCACCTGGCAGTCAACATCTTCTCTGCCTTTTGCACATAAACACAGTAAAGGTTTCTGGTGTGCCCTACACACACCCCGTGTTTTTTGCCCCTGGCCCCAGAGAAAATCCTCCTCCCAGAAAAATTTAGCATAATTTTTACTCCTCAGCTTTTCATCCCGTGATTAAACCAAGTTTTCCATCAGCCCAGTGGGTTTGGGAACATGCCATGATGCCAGCGTTGCTCCTTGGACACAACAGGCCTGCTCCCTTCACTTGCTGTTTTCCTCTAGGCATTGTTTGGAGTTCTCTTGGGATAAAGACTTCCATCTGGAAGCCTGGCTGGGCCTCACTCTTATTAACCTATAGCTACTGAGTAGGATCAGTTTGCGCTTCAGATTTGACCACATAGTCATGTTCTTACAGAAAAATTCACAAACTCATAATGAAGGTTCAGTGTGATTGGAAAGTTAAAATATTTTCCCTGGGTAGCTTGTTATGGTTTCTGGGCAAGAGACAATGTGCACCATTCTTGAGATTTTTTTTTTAGCTAAATTACTTCTGTGCTCACATTTTTGGTAACACATTGTTCTGGCTTTTTTTTTTTTTTTAATGCCTCTGGCCGGTGTGGTTGGGATGTCAGAAACTTCTGCATTTAGATTGAGCTTAACATTCTTTGACTGGACATAGCTAAATCATTAAAATGGTCCTTTGAAAGCTTTAATTTGTTTGCAAATCTCACTTCTGAAGAAACAGTATAGACTACGCCAGATGGGCTATAAGATTAAGATTCTGGCTGAGTATTAAAACCTAGGAATTTTCAAAAACAATAGAAGTAACAGCTTGTGACACCAGTCATGTTGCCATTTCAAGTTATGTGGTTGAATGGGACAAGTGCACTGATTTTCAGCAAAAGCCATGCTAACACCACAGAAACTTTGGAATTAGAAATTGTAATTGGAACATTTCTGGAGGATAAGTTTTTAATTCTGTAAGTATTTAAAATAAGCTAAGTAACACTAGTTTTGTGCTGGGCATTGCCAGTCTGTTGTGATATTAAAACAAATGCATTTGGAAACTTCAGGAAAAATCCTGCTTCAAGCCCAGAGCCTGCACAAACCCAGCATGGCTCAGCAAATACCATTTCCCACATTGCAGCCGGGCTGCTGCTGGTCACTTGTGTGAGCAGTAAGCCACTGCTCTGTACCTCTTCTGTAACCAGGGAATGTTTAAATATGTCCTAAATGAACTTTCAAACTTCCTTGGGCCTCCTTACAATATTTCTGGCTCTTGTTTAAACACAGTACAGAAACTATCATGAGTATTCTTGCAAAATCACTAAGGAATTGTCCCATAGAAATGTTGATGTGGGCCCTCTACAGAAGAGCTTTGAGATATGAAAAAATACAATTTTAAAAATGCATTGTTGCATTTTAAAGAACTGCTGATATGAGTATTATAATGCCCCTGTTGAATAATAGCAGTTTTTCCCACTGTTTTTTCTAGATCAAGTTTAAAGGTATTGGAAAGGGAGCAGGCAGTTTTGGTTTACTCAAATAGGTTTGTGGCTTAGGAACATTCTGGTTTTCCCTCAAATTTAAAGACCTTTCTATCTGCAGTCTTTCCTGTGAGCTATTAGTTGTAGCTGTAATGGCAAATTTCCCAAGCAAAGAAGGAACTGGGGTCAGTGAGATGTCCCTTCTCTTAAGCTGCTGACATTGCTCTGTGAGCAGAGCAAAATCACTTTTCCTCTTGGTATAGCTGCACATCCTGGCAGAGGGCCCCTGCAGGGAAAGAAAAAGAAAAATAAAGTCACTTCATGGTGTTGTAGGTATGAGTGTTTTTCTCTTAAACACATGGTGATAGCAGAACACAGGACAGTTGAGTTGTGCTCCTGGGGACTTGTGGTGGTGCTTAGACTTGTTCCTGTTTTAATGACATTTTAATAGCCCTTCTTCTAATGTTTGCTCAAAAACCATCATAAATAATAAATACGAAACTCAGCAGGCTTCAAAATAGAGATTTAAAATAAAGAATCGGTTTTCTCTTTGAGTGCTTGCACAACCACTCAGGGTCAGATCTTTGTGTTGCCAGTACCTCTCTAGTGCCAGGTTCTCCTCCCATTCTTTCAAGGCATGTTTAAGGGTAGGCATGGTGCACTGACCACTTCTCAGTTCTTCCCAATGGCCTGGTCTTTGTTACTGTGGCCAGTCTTCATCTGCCTTGCACTTGGAAACTTGTTCTCTTATTGTTTGTTAGCTTTTTCAGTGAGATACTTTTTAAAGTTTGTCATCTTATCCATCTTATCACCTGTGTGAGCTTTGTCCTTTTATTTTCTTTAGCTGAGATTTTCTCCCCTCAGGTAAATCTCGACCACTGCTCAAAGGTCAGGTCTTTGTGTGTTGCCAGGGCCTGACAAGGAGACCTCTACCAGCTTCTCTTCCTGTTCTTCCCAAGGGATGTTTAAGGTGGTGTAGGCAGGAGGGAGGCGTAAGGAGGGAAGGCAGCTGCTGCAGCTATGTCTGCACCCTTGGCTGCTGGATGGCTTCTAGTGTTAGAGATCAGTTCACCCCTCAGAGATGTTCTTGCTGAGGGCTGGGCAGCTCAGCCAGGTGGAGACACCTGTGCTCAGTGTGCAGAGAGGCTTCTGGTTCATCCTGAGGTGTCTCATCTCCGTAAGACTCACAGAGCTGAATGTTGTGCCAGTTCTTTCTACTCCGGTCTACGTGTAGAGACTGTTTTGTGTTAATTCTTCCTGCTTTCATAGCCCAGCACCACTGCAGTTCCTCACGTGTCAGAGTTACTCCTTCTGGTGCTCAGGCCTGAGCTCCAGGCTGTTGTTTGTAGTGATATCTTTAGAGCTACCTCATTTTTGTCCTCCCCAAACCCTGCTTGTAAATATGACATGTTGGAGACATAAGGCAAGTCCTGCAACAAGGATCTGTATTTCAAGAAGTTGATTTCCATGTGCAAAAGATCTTCAGTAATTCCTGTCCACGCTGTCTGGTGGATGAAGCTGACCCAGGGGTGTTCATAGTGAAAAAGCAACTTCTGAACTGATGTGCTTGTGGCCTGTGCATTTCTGTGTCTGTGTATGGACGACACATTTTGAAGTTCTCTAGTTCTTGCCAACTTCTCTTTGTGGAGTCAAGTTCATGGTAGCAGTGACTTGGAGGTGGTGCCTGTTGCAGTTCCACACTGATACTTTAACACACAAAGATTAATGGTTTATTCTAAGATTTTACTCAACAGCTCCATAATTTTCCTTCTTTTAACCAAAGATCACATATGATTTTTCTAAAACTATTTGGCGAATGTCACTCAGGCTTTGATAACACTTCCAGGTTGCAATCCTGGGCTCTGGAATAGTCTCTGGATTGCCCACAAGTTGTGTCTCTCTTCGGACTGTGTAGCTCTCAGATTTCTGAGGTGTGTGGTACCTCCTGTTCCATGGACACATAAGACTAGAGGCAAGGTTTTAATTTCTTTTAGGCTCAAACACAATTGAACGGGTTAATTTTGATGTGCTGATATGAATAAATTCCAATGAGATTTTTTTCTTTACAACTTTATTTTTTCTGTTTTTCTATTGTCCCATTCGAAGTTTCTCAGGAGAAATTCTGGGTTTGTTGAAATTTCAAGGAATTTTGCCATTTCCTTTAAAAAAACCCTTAGGGCCTGACCTCGTGTAGAGTCTACAAGACAAGTTTTCCTTGGGAAGAAGTTTTTTCTTCAAATGAATGAGATGCAGGGGTTTTCAGAGTCAGCAATGGCTGGTTGCAAGTACTTATATCTGTGTGTTTATAAATATGAAACTGCAAGGGTGGAAGCTTGTGATGTCTGTTCTCAGAAAGTTGAATGTTCATCATTCCTTTCTGACATTTTTGGTGTTGTTCTGTCTTTGTCCATAGAATTCATGTGTTTCACTCTTCAAATTTATGTTCATTTTATCCTTCATTTTTTTTGTTTTTTTTAGGACCCAATGTTGTCTTCCAGTGTGAAAGCACCTCAGAGACCCACTATCCAAGTTTGACTAGCGTGGAG
>JAHLSL010000038.1:11634092-11659327 GCA_025920805.1 Petroica traversi | reverse complement strand
AGCTATCGTTTGCATGGTGGGATTGCAGACACACAAAGACCCACTATTTGCACAGTTTATCTGAGCTGTTTTGAACGGGCACTTGTGTTCTTTTAATGTTGTTATGTACATATTTTGCAGAATTAAAATGTTCATTGATTATTGTTCTAATGGACTTGGTTTAATCTCTTACATATTGAGCTTTTAAAATTGGTGGCCTTCATGGCTCATCCAGAAATAAACCCTACCTGTCTGCTGCTGATAGTCACTGTGATTACAAATGTGCTACAAGATCTAAGGGGTAGATCTGGTGCAGTCCATCCAGCCCTTCAACACCCTTTTTAACAGGGGAAAGAACTATTAAGCGTAGAGTGGAGGATACATTAATTTTTTTCTTCCTTCACAGTAGTACTATGGCAGGAATTCAGGTTGTTTTGGCTGCTATCCTTAAACAGCCTCCTTCCTTTAAATTCTGATCATTCATATTTGCTTTCAGTTTTGGCAAACGTGCTTAGTTGCTGCAGTAAGTACTTGCACAGCCTCTGTGTGACCAGGCCCTTCCCCTGCCCCTTCTCCTCATTCAGTAGTTGATGGTACTGAATTGTTTGTCTCTGGCCATGGTCTGCAGTGACTCTTAAAGTACTGACTGAAAGCTGCTGCTCTTCCTCCTGGTAAACAGAGCAGCAGCCTAATGCAGAGGTAACCTCTCTGAAGAGGTGTTGCCAGGAGAGAGACACTGAGAGATCCCTGGAGTGAGGGTGGAGCATTGGGTTTATTGGAACTGTGCTCCTCTGCCCACTGTCCTGGCCTTTTGGAAACAAGGTGCAGTATGGGCTGCCCATGTCAAATTGTAGTGTTTGGAGGGAAGGAGGAACTTGGAACCTTGATTGCCCTTTAAAAAAAAGGATTAATTTGATTCTAGACTACTTCTCTGATTAAATAGTTGTGTTCTTGTAACAAGAGAGATCTCTAGATACAGTATTTAATTTAGGTTTCCTGAGCTTGGTTATGAAACAGCAAAGGTCACTTATGCAATCAGAAATGTTTACAAAACAAACTGCTTGTTTACTATATAGGCATATATATATATATAGATGAATGTTGTGAAGGTACTATCAGGAAAAGGTTAATCCAGTTGCAGAGATTTAAAAGCCTTTCTCCAAAATCCAATGTCATGTATTTAATATCCTTGATCAGATAATGTATATGTGCCCTTTAGTTCAGAGATGTATCTTCTGTGCAATACGGACTACACAGTGTGCCTACAGAAAACTACAAATGGATTTTTTCTCTGTATGTATTTTGTCTGAACCAGTATTTGTTATAGAATGAAATCATGTTGTTGTAGGCAAATGTGGTAGATAATCCTTTGAGTATTCCAGATGACTTGATTTCTTTCTGAAACCACATTTTAAGTGTTTCTACTAAAATACACTACTCGCCCAGAATTGCCTTCTCTGAATTTGTCTTGAAAAGCCTGTTTAATACAGGCTGAAATGTGTCGTGCTGCACCAGCGGCATTGAGCAGTCACTTACTGTAGTTTAAGAATTAGGCGATCTCCTAAATTACGTGGTTTCTAAAAGGCAAAAAGGTACTGTTAACCTGTGAGATTTGAGCCACACTGACAATCAATGTTCAGTCAGTTTTCCTTGAATGCCAGATTACTACAAATTGTCTTCGAAAAATTAAAAACTACATCACATCCTCACTGAGGTATTTGAGGACATAGTTATGTGGCATTTTCCAAAACCAACCGGCATTCTACCAATTTTTAATTTTTTTTTTTTTACTGGTACATTTGGAGATTACAGTACTGTTGGCAGTTTTACACAGGTAGCCCTGTGTTGCTGTGTAGGTATGAGCATTGATAATTATTGAAACAGCTGCCTCTAAGTCTGAACTGAGGAGTATTTGAAGTGAAGCATTTTGAGCTTCACAGTTACCTTTTCATGTTTCAGTATTATGTGAGTACACGCTAAATTCTCTAAAGTGTAATAATAAACATAATAATAATAAAAACACACCTTAATAATGCTGATTGAGAGAGACTTAGTCCCTGCCTTCAGTATTTATCTGTACTGCAAAAGTCTGCCCAGCACAGTTGCCTGAGAGCTCTGCTCTCTGCTCAGTGGTGCAGAAAGAGCTGGATACACACATCAGATCATCCGAAGAAAAGACTATGCCAAGGATGTATTTACCGCAAGATTATTTAAAAATAATATTCTGTATCAATGAAGCAGTGTGGCTGTTGGAAGTTGGGTTTAAATCAGACTTTTACTTTTAAAAATGCTACTTTTTCTCTGGTTGTGTGCAATCGCCCCTTAGTTGATAAAAGCCCATAGAGTTGAGTTCAGCTGGTCATCCCAGTCAGTCAAGTAAAATCATCCTTATTTGGGTGGAAAAGGTTGGCTGTGGAACTAAGGCAAGGTGGAAAATAGTCATTTGTTGATCTCATGGTTCGCAGGCAAGAGCTGAGAGTCTGAATGTTGCTCAGAGCCACACAAGGTTAAAAAGTAAGACTGAAGCCAACATGGAGAGCAAAATATGCTTTTTGTTGTTGCCTGCAGTGTGGTACTTGCTAAATGTTGTCTCCTGTGGGCCAGCAGAGAATAGAAGCTTTGGAGTCATTGGGGGTGAGAACTAAACAGTGCTGTAAATGCACAAGAACAGGTACCAAAACACTGTTTCTGTAACTGTCTGGTTTGCATAATGGACTAACAACCTACAGAAGCCTGGTTTGACACAGGCTTAGTTCCTGATCCAGAGCTGGATCCATGCAGGAAGGGCTTGTGCCAGCAGTGGGACCAGGGGCAGGGCTGGCTGTGTGAGGAGCCCATGGTGCTGAGGGCTGGGAGCATCCAAAGCACTTCCTCCACGTGGTTAATGGTCCTGTCAGGAGGGCAGGAGGCACAAAGCTCCATCAGAAAGTTACACACTAATGACTGAAACCTCTCCCTGTGGGCACTGAACATTTCTGCCATCTCGAGGCTTTGTCAGATTGTATCCCCATGTGATTCTCCTGGGCGGGGCTGGAAACACCTGTAAATAAATCTGCTCATAGGAATGCCGACAGTCCCGGGCCTGCAGCGGGAGCTGCTGCAGGGCTGTGCTGCTTCAGTGTAAAGAACCAATAAAACTGCTGTGTTCTGGTGTGTGCTGCCTTAAAGCCCTGTTGTCCTTCCCAAGCTTGAGTGTCACGTGTGGGGATGGTTGTTGAGACACGCGAATGCAGGCTGTGCTTAGCATGAGGCAATTGTTCACCTTTGGTTTCGAACAAACTTGTAAGATAACTATGCAACTGTATTTTATTAAAGGGACACATAAAAGGATCTAGTTTGTCTGTTGTGGTTTTTTGTCCATCTGGGGAGGATTTTTTCCCCAGCTGAATAGCTTGGAACGAGCATTGTGTTACCTGTGATGGAGTGACTTGATTTTGCTCTTTACCTGATTCATAAATTCCCTCTGTTGTAGCACAGTGTCCTGTGTTTACTTATTAGGACAGATTGGATAAAAGTTTTTATTATTTCTCCCAGGGCCTGATGGAAACTGCCTTTTCCACAGTAGCAGATTTCTTGGATAGGTTCCTTTCCTGGTTTCAGAGGCCGCTGATGGCTCCAGGAGTTTGTCCCAAGTGCATTGGCCTTGTGTGCCTGCAGAGCTTGTAGCTGGCTGTGGTGGTGTCCCTGGTGCCATCAGCTGCTCTCTGGCTGTACTGAAGGGACTGTTCTAATGCCAGCCCATGGTCCTTAAGGGGACAGGTGGCCTGGGAAAACAGAGGCAGGAAAAAAAATCCCAACCCTTGCCTTTTTCCCAGCCATGTCAGCTGGCTTCAGAGTCAAACAAAGAATTCAAACAAACAATCCCCTCAAAAAAATACCCCAACCGTAAACAAACCAAGATATTTCCTTTAAAAAAGTAGTTTAGGTAGGATCATAGAATCAGCAAGGTTGGAAAAGACCTTTAAGATCATCGAGTCAAAGCATTAACCCAGGACCACTAAATCACGTCCTAAAGTGCCACATGCTTGTTTTTTTAACACTTCCAGGGATGGTGATTCTACCACTTCCCTGGGCAGCCTGTTCCAGTGCTTTATAACCCTTCCCATGAAGAAATTTTTCCTAATATCAAATCAAAACCTCTTCTCTATTCCTGAATAGTCTTCATTGATTACCCAAAGCAGTTGGTGCCTCTGGTGTGCACAGATCCTTCCAGATGAGTGCCTGAGCTCCTGTTGGAGGGCTGAGATATCTTTTCAGGGCTGTCACTTTGAGTGGGGAAGTCTTGGGGAAATAGTGGTAAGTGTTATTCATCTGTCTTTCACTGGAGCATTTCCCTTCTTCATAAACTATCCCTCTTCTCCTTGAATGTGCTCATACCCAAAATTTCCAGTAATTGAGAAGGTTTTCTCCCCCAGCTCCCTGTGTTTTTCAGGGATTTGAATCTTTTGACTCTGAAACTCAGTAGTTTTTCATGCAGGGGTAGTTACATTGGTAGGAAAAACTACTTCTTCAGGTATATTTGGAAAGTATCATTTTAAATACAACTTCAGAGACTGTTTTATATAAACTCTCCAGGCTGTTTTATGCTGGCAGCTGCTTCCTCAACTCAGACAGCAGGATTTAGCCCAGAAGGCACCACAGTCAGTGTAGGCATCTCTCTGTTGCTGTGCCTTGAGTTTCCCAGGTTCCAGACACCCCCTGCTCGCTCCGGTGAATGTTCTGGAGAGGGAGCTGGGCAGGCTCTGCCCCAGGCTCTGCCCCAGGCTGGCTGAAAGTCTGGCATTGCCTGCCCTTGGTGGGAGAGGCAGGCTGGCTGCCCCTCCAGAGGGCAGGTGTCCCTCTTGGTCAGCAGAGCAGGTGAGTAGCTGCACTTCCTTGCTGCAGACACTCCCAGAAATCCCACTGCTCTTCCTGAGCTGCCTGGGGAGCTTGGGATGAAGCTTCACCTGAGGGAAGCCAAGCCAAGAGCTTTTTGCTGCCAAACAAGGCAGTTTTACTGCCTCCATGCACATTCCTGGCTGTTAAACCAGCAGAAAACTGCTGTTTTCTTTTTCCCCCCTTGGGATTTGTTTGTTGCCAGCATGTGAGCAGGGAGTCAATACCTGCCAGAACTGATGCAAGGAAAGGAAGGAAGTGGGAGGAGAAGGAGTTGGGATGTAGCTCCACCCTTTCTGCACCAGTGAGCCCATGAGTTGCCGTGGCCACTTAAGAAAAAACATTGGCAAATGCACTTGTTAGGCTGGTTTATTCTCTTTTTAGTTTCTTTTTTTCCCCCTTCAGACTCAAATGCCTGAATTCACCTTCTAAAATCAAATGGGGATTGCATAATGTGTTTTTATGCCAGTATCATCAGACCTATCAAAAGTGGGAGTGTTTTCACTAGTAAAAACTAGTGTTTCAATAAAATTATATAAAATACTAAATACAAAATAGCACTTATGCCATCCCAGAAGCTGACTGTCCAAATACAAGGTTAGCACAGAAGCCAGTTAACATAACTGCATTTTTGCATCTGATAACATATTTATAACTGAAATCTATTTTAATTCATTAGAAAGGCCCAATTGTCTCCCAGGCTTTGCACCAACTTTCAGCGATCAGCACGAGTCAGACCCAAATCCCAGCATGTGGGTTGTTCCAGCAGCTGGGATAAGCAAACAGGAGCTTCAGTCCATCCCTGCTCCTGTCACAGGAGTGCACTTTGCAGTAGGAAAGGAGCCACTGGCCAAAGCTGAACTTCCAAATCTGGACAATTAATGCCTGTTTACTGTGCAAGCCTAAAATGTCATGTCTCAGTAACCAGGTGGGCTTAAACTCTGTCCTCTACAGACTGAAGAGCAACACAAATACAGAAACAGCACATTGGCCTCAGACTGTCTCAATGGACTAAGAGATCAAGCTTTGCAGGAATCACTTTCATCTATAACTTTACTCGTTTTTCTCATCTAATTTTGGCCTGTTTATTGCTTTGGGGAAAACTAAGGCCAGAAGGAACATTCTGTGTGATCAAAAGAGCTGCAATCCCTCATCTCTTCTTTAAAAGTGGTGTTTTTTCAAACCTTGTCAGAAAGTTTAAGATCTGTGATCCTCCTTAGGGTGCAAAACAGAACTGAAAAGTCCTGATTTTCAATCTAGCTGTTGTCTTTGCTGTTTTACTTTTTTGTGTTGTTCAAAGAGTTTCCTTGTTGTGGTGTCTTAAAATTTCACTTGGCAGGAGTTTCTCTTTTGCTGACAGTTGCTCTTTCAGAGCACCTTGATGCCAGAATCAGGAGCCTGTGAGGTTCCCATTAGGCCCCTGTCACATCAAGTTCAGCCTAATTTTTAGTGTTTCTTGGCTTTTTCCCCTCAAATGTGTTACTAACTTGCCTTCCCATGAGCAGATCTATACCTTGGCAGTGAATAGTCACATCCTCGAGTGCCAGGAGAGTCAGGGTGACAAGGGAGACCCAGCTCCTCCTGCTGTAGGTGGTTCTGCCTTTCACGACTCCTGTAAACCTTCATGAAGTATTGTTCCTCTAGAACTGCTGGATCTAAGTGAGTCTCTGGAATGTCCTTTCTGCTGTCCTGCCAAACCCTCAGTTCACCTGCAATTGCAGTCCAGTGCCATCACACCCAGCCAGATGGATGTTCTCAAATACTCTGTAATTGTTTATTTTTTTCCCTTTTCCCAGCGTGCTGCTTTGCAATACTCTGCTGTGTGACGGCTGACAGAGGGATCAGAATGACTTTCTGTGCTCTCCTTTACCCAGCTAAACACATTCACCACTCTGATTTTACCAGTTTTTGGTTCGGTTACTAAAGTTTGAACACTTGTCTCATTTACTAACATCCAGTAGAGATAGAGCTGTGTGAAGCTGCAGGATCTGCATGTTCTGACAGAAACTTGGGATTTGTGTCATTGACTGTTGGTGTGTTCCTGTGCATGAGTTTGATTTTTCATCTTTGATACATAAAAATAATTCAATAGTTTTCCAGCTCATTTTGAGGAAAAAAAAAAAATTGAGCAGCTGTGAAGCTACACAAGTACAAGGTTTTGTGTTACAGCTTTGTAAATTTGTAGTGGTGGTTTGTATCACAAATTAATAAATAAGGCAGAGAACTGCTGAAATGGGGTGGGGGTTAAAGGTGCAATGTCTTAAGTCAGGACCTGCCACATTTTCAATGACTTCATCTCACAAAAGACAACTTAGAATCATAAAACCATAAAGGCTGGAAGAGGCCTTTAGGGTCATCAAGTCCAAAAGGACATTGCACATAGTAAGAGAATCAGTTTCAAATCAGTGTGGCAGAAGACACAAGAAAAGCTATGGGACAAATGGAGTGGCAGGAAGTCAGGAACTCGTATTCTGCATCACAGTACAGGGGGTGTTCAAAGAAATAAAAAGGTGTCAGACTGAAAAGGGACACAAAGAAGGGAGGAGGTTGATTACTACTTCACCTGATTTTGAAACTCACTGCTGCTGCAGAGAGGGTTTTCCAGTGCCTGTATAGTCTGAGCCATGGACTGCTGAATGCTGGTGCAATTTTGTTAATTTATGAGATTTGATGCCTTGAGTGGGATCTAAACTCCTGACTTACTTCCTGCAGGGTGTGCTGATCTCCAGAGCCTTGACACCATGCAGCCCATGGAAAGGAAAAGGCAGGGCTACATTCACGAGCTCATTCAGACAGAAGAAAGGTACATGGACGATCTGCAGCTTGTTGTAGAGGTGAGATGTCTTGGATGTGAAAATGCATTTGGAGAAAGAACACCTCTACCATGAATAATAACAATAAAGGGATTCTTACAAATTGTGAGATGATGGAGGAAGAAAGGTGTGTGGGCACCTCCATTTCCAGTGAATCTTACGTGGTTGGTCACCAGGCAAAAGCACCACTTGGTGAAACCCACTGGCTTACAAAGACCTTCCTGTTTTCCAAATCTTGGTCTTAGGTGTTTGGGCTCAGTAAAAAGATGATGGGCTGGGGCCAGGTGTTGAGCAGAGCTGCACAGAGCTGTAGAAGCACCATAAAAGCTTATCACATGCCTTCTCCCCAGTTCTGTTTCTGGAAGCAAGACCACCTCCCTCAGCAGGGCAGGGACAGGCAGCTTTAAGTGCTCTTGGGCATCCAGCTTGACCCCTCTGTATAGAGCAGGGGTGGGTGAAGTGTGGCAGATTTGAAAGGTCGAGTCACAGGGGTGCTCTGTGGGCCCCTGAGAGCAGCACTTTGTGGTTCTGCACACAAAGTGACCCTGAGGGCTCTGGGTCAGGGGAGAGGAGCAGTGCCTGAGTGTAATTTGTGCAGTGATGGACTCTGAAATCACAGGAATGTTCTTCTGCTGAGCTGTCAGCCTGCAGGTCCCAGTGCTTGTCCTCACTTTGTAAGTGCTGATGGCAGTGTCAGAATGGGGTCACACGCTCAGGGGAAGCAGCTGTCACAAGTGCTAGTGAGGGATTGCTTTTAACTGCTGAGAAATTAGGCACAGAGCATTCACAAAACATCACTGCTGGGCTAAGCAAGAGGCTGAGCTGTTTCTGTTCTCTGAAGAATTGCTCATTTTTTGGCTGCAGGTTTTCCAAAAACCAATGGCTGATTCAGGCTGTCTCACAGAAGGAGAAATGGGGCTGATCTTTGTTAACTGGAAGGAACTCATCATGTCAAATACAAAGTTACTGAAGTGAGTACTTACCTGCAGTCTTACATTTTCCTTTTCATTATTCTGTCATTCCTTCCCCAGGAAGATTTCTGGGTTTGCAGTCAATATTCTGTCCTTGCTGGTTGTTTCCTGTGCATGCTTGCATTCAGAATAGCTAAATGCAGTCAGACTGCTTCAAAAGGAGCTGTAGTAAGAGAGAGGGAGAAATAAACAGCAAGAACAGGTGCACGTTTGCTGTAATACCTTAGAAACAGACCCTACACAAAAGTCTGTGCATGGGAGCTTTTCTATCCAGTTTTCTGCAACCTTTTATTCTCCAAAAATAATCTTTAGAAAGATACAGTGGCTAGCAATTGACTGAATGGGATGCTGGTTGAATGTAGAGATTGATGCTGATTGTCCCAGAAACCTCAAAGGAGAGTCCCAGTCCCCAGACCCCATCAGGGAGGTTGTTCAGTTCAGGTGTTGTGTCAGTGACTTCCTGAGGGTTCAGGCAGGACCCCAGCACCTCCTTGTAAGGAAATTCACCTCCCAGGTTTGAGTCCTTTCAGAGGTGGATGTGTAAGGGCGGTGATTTAGGCAGCAAAGCTGGATGGTGATTTCTCGTCCCCAGAGCGTTGCGGGTGCGTAAGAAAACGGGAGGGGAGAAGATGCCGGTGCAGATGATCGGGGACATCCTGGCAGCGGAGCTGTCCCACATGCAGGCCTACATCCGCTTCTGCAGCTGCCAGCTCAACGGCGCCTCCCTGCTGCAGCAGAAAACTGATGAAGATGCTGATTTCAAAGACTACTTAAAGGTATCTGATTCAGTAGCTTTTGTGCCTTCTCCTTTCCTCAATGACAGGAGCTCATCTAACCAGCATCAACCAAATCAATCCCAGGGGAGTAAAGTCCTGCAAAAATAGCTAAGAAGCTTCCAAGGTGTATTTACATGAGGACATGGCGAACACTGTGTGTGCTCTTTATTTGTCTTTCTCTCAAGCTAATTTACTTAGGCCATAAAAGGAAAATTGCCAGAACAGTTGACATCAGGCATTTTTTTCTTTCATTGTTTTGTTCTTTTTCAACCTGAGTGGAGCCTGTGGTGTCAAAATAAAAGCTGGAACAGTTCTGAATGTAAGGATTCTGCATGAACAATGACCCTGCCATTTATGCTGGCAAAGCGTCTGGGTGCAACAACACTGCCAACTTTCCTATTTGCCCCAGATACAAGTAGTGTTTGCTTACTGAAAAAATCCAACATCTCTTGGAATGCCTGGAAAAATGAATCTGATCAGAGAATTTTCAGTGTTCTGTTTTCTGATGACTAATGAAATGTCTGTAAAATCTCTGTGTTGCACCACAGAAACTTGCCCTGGACCCTCGCTGCAAAGGAATGCCCCTCTCCAGCTTCCTCCTGAAACCCATGCAAAGGATAACACGTTACCCTCTGCTCATCAAAAGTGTGAGTACCTCAAGGAGCTTTTGTAGATTAATGCTTTGTGTCTGCTCTCCACAGCAAAAGCCAAGATAAAGGGTGGGATTTCACCTGTGCTTACCTCTGTTTGTATCTTGCTTTGTCCCCTCTTTGATCCACACCAGATCCTAGAGAACACTCCAGAGAACCACCCGGACCACAGCAGCCTCCGGCTCGCCCTGGAGCGAGCGGAGGAGTTGTGCTCCCAGGTGAATGAGGGCGTGCGTGAGAAGGAGAACTCGGACAGGCTGGAATGGATCCAGGCCCACGTCCAGTGTGAAGGCCTTGCTGAGGTACCTGCACTGCTGCTCTGCAGGGCTGGGGCTTTTCAGAGTTGTTTCAGAAAGGCTGGGGAGGGAATGGGAGTCTTGGGAATGGGAGTTTCAGAAAGGCTGGGGAGGGAATGGGAGTCAGACATCCCTGATTGGAACTTTTATTGAATTCTTCTCACAGCCATAACGGGATGAACCATTGTTTTTGCATGATTTAAGTGGCAGAGAAATCCTGATTTATCAGCATAAAAATGATACCACTTAGACCATTAAACAGACAGAAATAACTCTTCTCTCTGAACTCCTGGTCATGCTGCCACTGCACTAAGCCAGGTTACTGTGGAGGATTTGATTTAGTGTGTGTTCCCCAGGGTTCTCAGGAAGGGAACAGAAGCCCTCAATGCCAGATCCTCAAAGATATGTGGTGTTCAGGCTCCTGTACCTTTCAGGACAGCCTTCAAACTGACATGTGTGTGACAGTTCTCCACTGGCTGCATAAGGAACCAAGGCTTAACAGGCCCAGGTCTGTCCTTGTTCCATTACCTAATCATCTGTAAGATGCAGCCTGTGCAGCCTCTCTTTATACACAACTTCTGGACAGCACAGAAGTGGCCATGTAGTAAATGCCTCCCTCTGGTCATCCCTCGGTGTGTTTTTGGTAAAGTTTAAATCTGCTCTGAGGTGGGAGTTGTGCTGTTGCCATGGCTGATGAACAGAACAGTTCCCTTCTCTTCATGTATAATGGAAATCATTAAATAAAAGAGCATTTTAAGCAGCTTGATCAGTTTCCACAGTGAAGAGGAGCAGGAGCTGATGTCTGCACAGACTTGCTGCTGCTGATGGGTTTTATCTCTTCCCAGCAACCTGTGTTCAACTCCCTCACAAACTGCCTGGGACCACGGAAGCTCCTGCACAGTGGGAAGCTCTACAAGGCCAAGAGCAGTAAGGAGCTGTATGGATTCCTTTTCAATGACTTCCTACTGCTCACCTACATGGTTAAACAGTTTGTGTCTTCTGGATCTGATAAACTGTTCAGCCCCAAATCGAACTCCCAGTTCAAAATGTACAAAATGGTGAGTGAGTCTAGGTGCTGCATGGTTGTGTTGGTACAGTGGGTCCTGGTTCTTATGAGGAATGCTGATTTCCCACTGGGATTAGCTGTGGGGCCTCTTTTGCTGTCACATGGGTAGGTTCTGGCAGATAACCTGCCCAAATGCCATTGGCTCAGTGCCTGGAAAAGGACAGACTTCTGCACCTTGGTTTAACAAAGATTTCCATCCACTCTGGGAAGGAAGGGCAAAAGTAGCATCGTGCCTGAATGAGTGGGATGTTCAGAAGCAGGAGCCTTGACTTCAGTTTGCACAGGCTCCTGCATCCAAAAGAAAATTCCTGTCCTTCAGAAAACAATAGAAAGTGCAAAATTTTAGTCTCTGTGCCCACGCAGTATTCTCAAGATCCTGAAACTGGAAACGTAAGTTTAAGTAGGGGCTGCTTTCCCACAGAGAATCTGAGAGATTTCCTGGATTGCCAAGCTCCACAATGCAGCTCTGCTTGCAGTCCTGCCCCTTTCACAAAGCTCTTTGCCTAGGAAAAAGAATGGGGTGGAGCACCACAGTAGTTTTTCTCACAGCCCCTTCTTGCATCCTTTACACATTGATCTCATTGTTTGTCCTGTGTGCTGTGACTTTCATTTTCCCTGCAGTAAAACTGTGTGTTTAAACATCATTGTAGAGTTTCTGCCTGTTGTCACAGGGGGATGCTGCCACAGTGACCTTTGCTTTTCTTCCAGCCGGTTTTCCTTAATGAAGTCCTCGTGAAACTGCCCACAGACCCCTCAAGTGATGAGCCAGTTTTTCACATATCACACATAGACAGAGTTTACACACTTAAAACTGACAACATTAATGAGCGGTGAGTAGTGAAAATGCAAACCTGAACTTAAACTTATTCATTGATGCTGCAGGCTGTGTTTCCAGTGAGCAGACACAAGGGCTCTGAGCTCAGCAGCAGAGCTGTCTCTTGGACAGCAAATGAACTCATTTGACTCTCATTTGAATGAGAAGTTTTCTCTGATTTTGTTCTGCTTGTGCAGCAATTTGCAGTGGCATCCAGCCACATCTGCTGCTCCTTGGTGTTACAGTCGGATAGAAGAACAGTTTAGGTGCAAAATCCAGCATCCTATGGGACTCTTCCCTGGCCCTGGGCAGTCTTTAATGTGACCCAGCAATCTTTAATAAAAGAGCAGCTCCACATCTGTTTGTTTAGGTGCTGTTTTGGAACATGACCTGAGATTAAATCCAAAAACTCCGTTGCTTTAGTCCCTGAACTGACTTGATTTGTGGTGCCTCTGAAACCCAAGGAGGGGGGAACGGGGGAAGAGCATGGGGCAGAGTCATTGAAGACTTTGCTGTCTTTGCTGAAACCTGTGGGATGACCCTGACTGTGGGGATTGCTCTTTGCAGGACTGCTTGGGTCCAGAAAATCAAAGCAGCATCAGAGCAGTACATTGAAACAGAGAAGAAGAAACGTGAAAAGGCTTATCAAGGTACCCACCGAGTTCTGTATTTCCCTCTCATCCACCTGGATAAGGGGCAGGGCATTTCCTGGAGGATGCCAGTGTCTGTGTAGGATGTATTTCCAGTTCTTATAGCTCCAACCAGCGCATTTATTTCTGACCTCTTTGTTCCCAGCTCGTTCACAGAAAACCTCAGGAATAGGACGCTTGATGGTGCACGTGATTGAAGCCACGGAACTTAAGGCCTGCAAGCCCAATGGTAAGTGAGAGAAACAGTCTCAGAGCACTTTTATTCCTGTAACATTTGGAAAGGCTTGCTCAGAGGAGTTGGTCATTTGGGAAACACTGTGGTTTGTCTACAGTTTCTGTGTGAAATAGGCATTCTTTAGCTTCAGAGGACCAAGTGCAGAACCAGCTGCTCTGGGATTGCCTGATCCACACCCTCTGGCAGCAGCACTGATGGGTGTCCAAGCAGGCTCCAGATGGAGGGGGGGTTTCTGCACTGCAGAGGGGTTTCACTCCCTGTTCTGTGTTCAGGGAAGAGCAACCCATACTGTGAGATCAGCATGGGCTCACAGAGCTACACTACCAGGACCCTGCAGGACACCCTGAACCCCAAGTGGAACTTCAACTGCCAGTTCTTCATCAAGGATCTGTATCAGGATGTCCTGTGTATCACCATGTTTGACAGGGATCAGTTCTCACCTGATGGTAAGTGTGAATATTTAGGAAAAGAATGCTTTTTTGTGAGCTGGGCTACTCAGTCGTCAGCAGCAGTTTCAACAGCCTGTAGGTCTGACTGCTGCCTGAGAAATGCTGGCTAAAAACAATGCCTCAGTACTCAGGAGGTTCAATAGCCTTACAGGGCCAGCAGCTCCAGGCAGTCAGATTTGATCCCAGTCTGTTTTTTGTATCAGACACAGTCGGAATGAGGAGACAGACAATTTGAAAGCAGAAGTTCTACTCATGATAAGTGCTCAAAAATAAGGTCCTGGGTTGTATTTGCACAGCAACAGCTTGATCAGCTTTCTTGTTGCTTGGAAACTGAGCACGTTTTTGGCAGTCAGTTGCTTCTCATATTCTCTAAAAGGTTAAGTGCTTTTTCAGGGCTCTGACACACAGTCAATTATTTCAAATTTGCAGGGAACTGCCTTGACCTGAGATGCCATGTGTGTAACCATAGCTCAGTCTTTTCTCCTGTGAGTTAACGTGAGTTTGGCTCCTTCTCCCAGCTAGACAGCTGAGTCTTGTTTTTCAGTCCATGGTGAACCTTTTAAAGCATGCACACACAAAGATGTCCTAGATAGAAGAAACAGGCACACAGAGATGGTATGATTTCTGAACAGGACTGTAAACCTGCCAGTGGCAGGAACTGCTGAAGGTCACTGTTGTTTTGAAAAGCATGATATATAAGCATAATTAAAAGTTGGCCAAGCCAAAATATTTTTTATTGTCTTTGAGCACCTCAGCAGATTTGTACACAGGTTCCATCACCTAACTCTGACCTGCCAGCTCTGAAACTGAAGAATGCTTGAAATTGTGTTTCTGAAAGGGTTTTTTCTAAGAGTGTTTTTAGAGCCCTTAGCTCAAACTGTAACATCCTAATTCCATAGCACATTTCTCTTCTAGAAAGGCCCTTTTTGGTTACTGCTGGCTGCCAGGGCTGGGATCCAATCTAACCAGCCTGGGAGTGGTGCTCTGGAACTGAGCATGTACCACACAGCACTGCATTAGCCTGTCTGTCAGATTTTCAAGGTAAATGTCTTTGCCTGAAGAAATTTCTTATTTGCTTGTCCAACAGATTTTTTGGGTCGCACTGAAGTTCCAGTAGCAAAAATCAGAACAGAACAAGAAAGCAAAGGCCCCACAACTAAACACTTACTGCTGCATGAAGTTCCAACGGGAGAAGTGTGGGTGCGCTTTGACCTGCAGCTCTTTGATCAGAAAACACTCCACTAAGAACACTTTTCTTTTAATTTATGAAGGACAACTGAGGCTGACAGCCTGAAAAAGATTCCTTTTGGTAAAAGATTCCTTGCCCCACGCTGTTAAGCAAGAATTCCTGCTGCTTCTGTATTTCCTCTTAGTTCGTGGTTACGCTTAGTTCCTTGCAGTGTTCCGAGTTGTTGTTGATCTATGCAAACACAAATGTTACTGTAAATACAGTACTATAGCTCAGTGCCTTTTTATTATGTTGGAATATCTTGGGTTTGGATGCCAATGTTTCCATTTTCAGGGCCATAAAAAGTATTACGTAGAAATGTGGCACCAAGCTGTTTGTATATTTTACCACTTAGTCTGACAGACAGACTGAGGAATGGTTTAAGCTCAGCACTAGAATCATTCCATTTGAAATCTGAAAAGTGATATCCACTGGAATTTTCCCATCTCAGGATGATAGTTTCAACGGTTAAAAGCTGAAGAAGCCTTAGCACTGGAGAAGTCTCCAATATATTGTATATTCTTTTAAGAATCAAGTGTAGTTCTTTACTTGACTTTAGTTCTGCACTGGAATCAGTAACTGCTACTTGATTTTTCTTTCTGCTTCAGTTTGATTTATCATTCTCTGCTGAGACAATGTGGTTGTGAAGAATAACTAGAAAAAAATATTTTAAATACTGTGACCCACAACAATGTGGCAAAGTACTCTTCAGCTCTTCGGGTTTTTTCCTAAATATAAGTTATTTGTGTACATTTCCTTGGTCTTGCAGACCTCCATGTGAATCTTGAAGCTTTGACATTGCCAACATGTATATAGAGAGTAAAATATAAGTTTATTAATTTGTCTACAGATGTTTATTGATGCATAGTGATTTTAAAAAAGTATATTTTATTGTACAGGGGAATGTGAGTTAATGAGAAAAACTTAAAAGAGTTGTTCAAGAAAAGTTTATTACAAAGTTTAAAAGGTTTGCTCTGGGGAACTGCCACCCCAATATAAACCTGTAAAATGAACTAGTTTAAAGTAAAAACTTTCCCTTGGCTCCAAATTGGGGATGGTTTAAAAAAAAAGAAAGTTTGTTTATAAATATTTGATACATTGTAACCATTTTGCTGCCTCCTTAAACTGCTTTGTTGCAGAAGCACAGCATGCAGTTCTGAGCAGCCTGTGCCCCTGTTTTCCATGGGTGCAGAAATTCCTCCTGAAGTCTGGCAGTTTCCCACCCAGTCGCCATCTGTGCACCCTCCTGTTACTGAGTCAACCTCTGTTACTTTTAACAGTTTTCTGTGGTTCAGTATTTCTAATCCTAAATAAAACTGAAATCTTGGCAACTCTTGAGAGATTGTGTCTGTACAGTGGGAGTTTGGAGGACAGAGAAAATTCTGGTTCCAGGCTTTGAGCCCAGAGCTGCTGAGCAGCCTCACCAGCAGGGAGATGGGCCTGCCCTGGCACAGGGGAGGGACAGGTTTGGGGGCACTGGCAGCAGCTGCCACTCAGCACCAACTCTACAGAAAGCAGCAGATGTTTTTGTACAACACCACTTCCCATCTTCTCTTCCCTGTTTATCCCCTGCCTTCTCGAAACAGCTACTCTGTATGTTAAAAGTTTGATTTACTGCTTGGACACTGTCTCCAGGAAGAGAACGCCAGCACTGTCTTTATTCAGCTCAGCCTAAGTTAAACCTCCTAAAAAAGCAGGTTTGGGCCTGTACAGCATTGAACTGAAGCTGGCAAGAAGAGGAACAGCATCCCAGACATTTCTCTGGCTGCTGGGTAACAACATTTCAGAACTGCATGTTTAAGACAAGGAGTTTATTGCAGTTTGCCCAAAGACCTGGTCTGTTCTCACTTGCTTTAGCAGTGCACATACCCTGTTTTGCAAAGGGAACCTTAGATAGCTGTGCTTGCTGCTGTGGTCAGCTGGAGGACGGGTGGACATCATTGGCTCTCTCTTTCATTGTGCTGGTTGATGACTTTCATCCTTTAAATGAAACCCTGTTGCCATGCTTCTGTAAAGATCAGCTGAGCTGTCAATTATTTTCTTCTACTCTGCACACGCTGAGAACTGGGAACTCTCCAACCCTCCTTAGAGGGGACACCTGCTGTGCTGCCACAATGGAGTTGAAATCAGGAAAAAAAACTTCCCCCCTGCCATTGCTACTGTGCCTCAAAAACTGGGCTTAGTGTAGATCCATATTTTGTTCCTGTGAAAACCACCTTCCAACACTCTTGGGCTTAAATGCAGTAGGAACTAGTTAGTAAAACCAGAATGTGCTCCTGTACAGCAGCCCCTCAGCAGCACATCAGGAACACATTCTGTTTATTTCCTGCTGGTCAAAGAGGGACTCCAAACCTCCTCATACCTTCCAGCAGTCAGTTCACATCTTCTGGAGGAATGGATTGTACTCTGATGGGTCATAATCTTCCAAAAACACATAGCCCTGTGGGAGAAGCAGGTACTGGGTCAGGCCTCAGAAGCTACTGGTGGTACAACAGTGAGAGCAGCCAGCCTGGGGGGGACAGAGCCAGGCACAGCATGAACACAGCACCAGAGGTGGCTGAAAAAAGGATTCCCAGATTTTCATTCACTGCACCTCAGAAAGAGACTGGAGTGTAATAGGAAAATTCCTCCATCCATTTTAATTTATCACTGGCATAAATACATAATAAATGATTTAATGAAGCATCCAGAAATAATTACAGGCTAAAATGCTAACCTGAACTAGGACAGTCAAGACAATGGAAATTTTGTTTATCGGAAAATGTTTTTCCAGAGAAAGAAGCCCTGAGATTGGCTCAACTGGTCAGAGCACGATGCTAAAAACACCAAGGTCATGGGTTTGATCCCAAAATGGGCCACTCACTTAAGAGTTGGACTTGATGATCCTTCTGGGTTCCCTCCAACTCAAAATTATGTGATTTCAGCAAAACAGATATTAAAAAGAAAAGAAAAAACAGGAATGAGTGAGCCCTCACTAGCCACAGCCTTAGGCAGGTCACTGGTGTGCAAGATGCCAGCTCCAAATCCGGGTTCATGAGCTGGCTTTTCCATCTGCACATTGGAATAAAGACCTGAACTCACATCTCATGATCCATCTCATCAACAACCCAGCAACAGGAGAAGGAGAAGCCTGATTGCAGGGAAGACAGCAAGAGAAAATAGACAAAAAGAAGGGAGGAAAGGGAAAACACATCCAGAATTAACCATATTAACTAACCCACACAGATGTCTCAAGTTCTGCAAAGTTTATCATATGCTCCCACAGTTAATACAAACTTATGCAAATAAGTTGTCCTGTAACAGTGAAGGGCCTCAGTCTGCTTTTCAGACTTGCTGGTGACAGACCTGACACCACAGAGCAAGGACAAAAGGTAGAAGCTGATCACTGGTGCTGGTGCTCCCCTTCAGGCAGAAGGACACATCCAGAACATCAGCCATTGCTTCTGGAGGACACCAGCAAACTCCTGACCTGGCACAGCAGCTTGCAGGATGGAGTGATGCAGACCCAGATATGTACAGTACACCCAACATAGCCTAAATCCCAGAACTTCAGCAGTAGGACTGGTTCAGTTCTTTGTCATTGCATGAAGTTTAAATGCATGGGTCTGTCACATTAGGCCTTGGAAAAACAGAGACCATTTAGCCTCATTAAAACAACACATCCCCTATGACATTCTCATTTCTGGTTGAGTAGCTTGCTTACAGCCTCACTACTCCACTGTGCAGTGGTTTCCACAGACAACAAATGCCTGCTCTCAATAAATTATCATTATTTTTGTGGCAAATTACATAACTGCTTCTGTTTTTCTCTTTTTTCATTCTTGAGATGTAGAAAGTTGTTGTGGGATCTGATACTCAAAAGTGATGTGAATTAAGAGCAAAACGAAGAAAACTAACAAGTATTTTCTACAGTGACTGCAATTTTTGTGAACACTGAAACACATGGAACTACAAAATCCGTGGGTTGGGTCTACTGCCTGCATGCAGACTTAAGAAAATACTTTGTACCTCCCTGTTTCCATTTTTTTTCTTTTATGAAGCTTGAACAGTAGCAAGCAAGGCCACCAAATAACTTCACTTGTGCTCTGCCAACAGAGTGCAGTACTGCTGTGGCTGAACTTCCAAGATGTGGGAGTGCAGCCCACTCCCTGCTCACTCAGCCTTTGGCTGCAGCTGACAGAGCTCAAGGTTTTCCCACTAAATGGTCCAGCCCACAGAGGGAAACAAACTTTAAAAGGGTGTCTCATCTTATTCAGACCCCAGCATGTTGGTGAACTAACACAGCTGTGACATCACCGTTACAGAAATCCTTGGGGAAAGTAAATTACAGGCAAGGTATAGCAGAGTCCAAGGTTACTCAACAGACAGGAAATAACAGCTAAACCCCTGATCTTGTCCACAACCCTCTGTATACAACCCATGACAGAAAAGTGCTTCTCACTGGTACCTTCTTTGTACAGTAGTTTAAATATTGAGAAAATTTTTCTTGTCTCCTTTCCTGCACTTCTTCGAACTGGCTGTCCACTTGCATCTTTATTTTCTGCAAAAATGGCTCTGAAACATCCTCAACATATCTTTTGTACAGAAGCTCTGTCTTTCTCAGATTTAGGAAATCACCGTGCCTCAAGGAAGTGTCCACTTCCTAAGTAAGAAATGGAAAATAAAAACCATATAAACTACTGGCCGATGGCAGTAAAGATTCCACAGGTGAAGGTTTGCAGCTTGGCTGATCTGACTGCTCTCTGCTCCAAGGCACCTGTTTTCCAGCCCTTCCTTCTGCTCCTTGCTCTCTCCACTTCCCATCACTTGTTCCCAAGCTTGCCCTTGCAAGAGCTGTGGCATTCAGACCCTTAATTTTGGAAGCTGTGGTGCAAGACTGGCAGAAAATGACTGACTATTTCCATCAGGCTATTGAGCTGAAATCACTGCAGAGCAGGGGGCTGCAAGCACCAGACTCTGCAAGACAGTAGCAGAAGGACCTTCTCTGCAGCACTGGCAATCTGCTGGGTCAGATCAGAGCAGCCCTCCTGCCCTTTGCTCACAGCACCACTGTCACCAATTAAACACACTCACAGAACAAATATTAGGTGCAAATAGGCAGTTCAAATTTAAGGTTACTACTTCAGTCCTATCCAGAGGAGACTGAAAAGATCGGAAGCTCGTAACTTTAAATTAGTTTTTCAAGAATAGACAACATTCTTCTCATTAATCACTGCTTGGGAGCTAAAAACAGTGGCATGCAGGAAAGCACACAGCAAATGAGAAAATAGGCATCACTTCTTACCCTCGCAAACCTTTCTCTGTCCAAGATGCACTGAACAGAAGCAATGAGGTCTCGGCTTTGATCAGGAGCTGCCTAACAAAACAGCAAAAACCCCACGTGAGGTGAAAGCAGGACTTAGAGTAGAGTTAAATTTACTTTTGAATTCAAAATAATAACTGGTGTCATGATTAAAGGCACATTATACCACAACACAACAGGCAAATCCCCAAAAGATTTGCTCTGAACAGCTGTGTTAAGTAGCAACAGAAGAGTGTTGGAAAAACTGCACTGAGAACTGGAATGTCCATGCTCAGACCAGACACCTCCGTGGATGCTCCTCACCATGACCAACTACCTGCTCCTTACCACTGTTTCTCAGCTGTGCCAAACACGTGGCTCCTTAACTCAACTCTTGCCCTCCAGACAGGGAGTTCAGACAATCCAGACCAAATCTATCATTTGGGGATGGAATGCATTTTATGCATAGAATGGAGTATTAGCCTGCTACTTCCTGTGCTTAATTTTGATTTTTAATTCCAATAGACGCTGTAGTTTTCAGTCATGTCTGCCTTGGCCCTGCTGACCAACTCCACACTCCTAAAGGTTAATTACACTGAGATGAGCAGGACATCATACATCAGACCAAGCAAGGAGGAGACAAGTAGTACTAAAAAAACCCACCAAAACCAAATGAGAAATCTAAATTTCTGGCCTGTTTCAAGACCCTTTCATCCTATTATTTGAAACAACTGGTATGTTGTATTATGCCTGATGAATTTACTTCATGTAATCACAGATCCTTTCTAAAGCCAGCCCCGTAACAGCAGCACAAAGACATGGCCATCACTCTCTCTAAGAATCATCACTAGTAAACAAGAGAAGAGTCTTCCTTCAGGATGATACATATTTGAAGAATCCTTAAGAACTGAAGGAGTTGGGTCTCCTTTGACTGGAGGAAATCTCTTCTCACTGGAAAAGGGCAGGCCCAGGGGCAGCCTCATCACAGTACTGCTTACAGGGCAGCTACAAAGAGAATGGAGGCTCTCACTTCATGGAAGCCACAGCAAGAAGACAAGGGGTAAGAGGTACGAGTTGAACTGGCAGAGGTTTCATGTCAATATAAGGAAGAAATTTTTACAGTGAGATCAGTCATTCACTGAACAACCTCCCCAGGGATGTTTTCAAGGTGCAATTGGACAGGGAGCTGGATACCCTCATCTGGTGTTGCTTTCCCATGAAAGGCTGGGCCAGACAATCTTCCAAGGTCCCTTCCAGCCTGGGCTGTTCCATGAGTCCCTGACTCTAACTAGTCATAAACTTGTTTCAGGTTTTATGGGAAACTTTTCCACACACCAAACTGCAAGTAATTCAATAAAGTTATCTCAAAAGGATGCAAGAGCTCAATAAAACCCATTGAATCTGTTGCTACTTTCAGAATTCTTTGCTCTCCTTCTCCATAACAAACATATCCCAGATTTTACAGAACTTTCCAAATAACAATTTTTCACTCTTCCCTTCATAACCTCCATTTCATTACTCCACTCACAACTTCACACAACTGAAGACCTTCCTTCTGAGTTAGCCAATCTTGGTAGTATGTTTCTTCCCAAAATATCTGCGGCAATCAAAATTACTGGCTGTGCCACTCTGCTGGTGCTGAGGAGAACCTCTGGATGAATGTAAAGACAGGAAAAGGTCTGCCTAAAAAGACTACCTGCTTTACAAAGGTCAAGTGCTCATCCAGGTTCCACAACCAAGCCACAAACTGGGATGGAATGGTAGGAGTGATACAACTGCAATAGCCATTTCTGAGTGTGCTGTGGAGGGGCAGAGAAGCTCACAGATGAGCTCAGGCACAAGCCAGTGATGGCAGTCTGGGAGCAGAGACAGACCAGAAAACACTGTCGGGATTTCAGTGGGATTAGGTGGCCAGTTCCAATGCAGGAGCCCAGTTACACACAAATACCCTGGGGTCCCACTTACACGAACTGGTCTCCTGAGTTCTCCACAGCAGAATCTTCAGCTGAAGGAATGCTGGGGGTCACTCACCTTCCAAGGCTGTTTCTGCTTGGGTTTTCTCACAGGTTTCCCATTTGCAAATCTCTGTAGCCAGGGACCCTCTGAGCCATTCTCACTACCCATGGTTGGATTAGTCTGGGAAAAGCAATAAAATAGTCAAAACGATATAAAACTATTGTATTAACAGAAAAAACTTATTTTTCTTACAATTCCTATCAATCAATGAAACAAATCTCTACAGGAACTCTAAGTGCTGATACCAGCAGCATTTCCCTGTCACAGTTGAGAAAAACAGAGATGAAGTATCAGGTTTACAGTCAGATACTGCCTCTGGTGGGATTGTCTGTCCTCATCTCCACACACCATGGACAGTACATTTTGTTTCAAAGAACAGATTGACAAATTATTTGAAAATGCCTGTCAGCTTGGAAAACATTTCAAAGTTATCAAATTTCACCTCCAGACTACTACTTCTTTACTTTGTGCCTTTTTCAATCACATAAAAGTCCCTTTCAGGCAACTGCCACATCCCACTCCAGGGATGGCTACATTTTATTGGTTTTTAAAGTTAGTTCTACCAGATGAAACTTATGCTGAAGTGCTAACTCAGCTCCAGCCAGAAAATTCCATCTCCTCTCTTGTATGTGCATCAGGATATCTGGATTGATTTACAACAGACAGTGGAACCTCAGAGACAAAATGCCCTTCACCTCCATTTAAACCCCTATTTATTTCAGATTCACTGGAGGCACACAGCTTCCAAGAAACAATGGATTCACAACATTACTTAGGTAAAGAGCAGAACAAAAAAAAGGCTTATTTCTGCAGAGATACTGACCCCAGGTCTTCAGACAGATCTTTCAGTTACATATATAAATAAAAATCTGATACTCAATTTTTTTTTGCAGTATCTAGTTAAAAGAATCTGCAAAAACTCTTGAGTATTCAGAGAACATTACATTTTTTTTTGTACAAGACAACATTTAAGAGTTCATTCTGTCCAATCCAGCACTTCAGTGACAATATCTGACTCCCAACTCTGGAGTGCAGCTTCAGTTTCTTACTATCAAGCCAAGGTAAAGTCTGTAATCTGCATTTTTGTTTCTTCATTTCATATTCCCTGCACTGACAAAAACATCTGCTGGGATATTCCTGCATCCTCACAGCAATGCTTTCCTGTCTTTTCTGACTGAAAGTGTCAGAAACCACAGGAAAGCATATGTTGGAAGGGACCTCAGGAAGTCACCTGGGCCCAGTGCCAGCTTGAAGAAGAGCAAACCTCACAGACCCAATTTCTGATACAGAATTAACAGGCAAACAGCCAGGACTGAGGAGATCTGGGCACCTGAGGTGCTGCAGATTTAGCATTAGACAAATCCAACACACCTTCCTATAAGCAATATATCTCCCCTACATGCACAGGTGCCACAGGCCACCATTTACAGATTTCCTTCAACTCCAAGCAGTTTTGTTCTTCTGAGACAGAGAAGTTGTAAATCCCTGGACAAGCTTGAGATGAGGAAAAATATATTTTAATATTTCTAAGCTCATAAAACAAGTTAAATCAATAAAAAAGAACACCCTTCTTTCTATCTATTTTCAGTAGCTAGAGTTAAGACTCCATACACCTCACAAAGAAACACCAAGCACAAAGCAAAGGAGGTGTTTGACCTCAGAGGACTGGGACCCCAGAGGAGACAAAACAGAGCAGACACAGAAAATCTGCCTCTGCAGCAATCTGCCTTTAGGGACCCACCTTACCTTACCCAGGTAAGGACTCTAGCTGCAGATTTCCCCCGGAACCAATCTTTATATCTCAAGCTGCTACTGAATCTTAATCCTCTCTTTTCCTGCTTTTTGGGGCTCTTGCTAGGAGATGCCAACTCTCCTCTCTGCTAAGGCAGAGCTCACTTGTATGAGCCAGTAGCTGTTTTACAGGTCATGAAACTACAGGTCCAATACCAGGCTTAGGCAGAAATAGAGTAAAGGATTTCCAAAACCTGAGTGGATAAAAGAAGCACTTAGTAATTTTAGCAGCTGCAGTCTGCAGATGCCAAATCCCATGAGCAGGTTGGCTGTTCTGTATGAGGACATTGGTTTCACTGTGCCAGAACCCTGGAAGTGTCCAAGGCCTGGTTGGATGGGGCTTGGAGCAACCTGGTCTAGAGGATGGTGTCACTGCCTATGGCAGCGAGATGATTTTTAAGGTCCTTTCCTATCCAAACCATTCTGTGATGATTAACCTGAGAATAACTGTGCCTAAAAAATTCTTGCTAGATAAACACACACCCTTCTGTGCTGTCAGCATGTAGCTCTGTAAGCTTTAAACGTTTCTCTTCTTTCCTCAGTAAAGCAAAGGTTCTTCACCAAGCACTCACCTGCTAAAATTCACACTCTCTGTGCCCGAACACAGGTCATTGCAGCAGCTTTGAGGAAACACATTTTAATCATCTGTGACAAATACAAGCACCTTCACACCCGCCTCAGTTCTCTCAGTGTCCCGTTCAGCCAGGCAGGCTCACGGGTCACCCCACGGATGTCACCCTGCAAAGCACAGCGGGCTGGCTCTGCTGGTGCCTTGGCCCCTCTGATTGCCTCAGGTGCAGGGACAGAGAACAGTAAGAGAACCAGTCTCCAGAGCGAGCAGGGCAGCTCTGTGAAGCAAACCCTTTAGATTGTGAATGCCGAGCTAACAGATAACGCGTGTACGCCCGGAGGGGCCTGGCCAGGCCCTGCACTTCGGAGGCAGCGATGGGATCGAGGCCGGCGAAAGGGAAAGGCCGAGCCCCCTCTGGGCCCGGCTCGCCTCGCACCCTGCCCGGCCCTGAGGCGGCTCCCGCAGGCCCCAGGGATGGCGAGGCGGGCAGCAAAGCTCCACTCCCACCATCCCCGTGCCGGGGTCCCTCACTGGGGACAGTGAGCACAATTCCAGAACCCCCAGGGACGGCGGGACAAAGCTGCAACAGAAGCCAAAAGGTCCCCGCACGGCCCCGCTGCGTGAGGGGGAAATGGCGGCGGGGCCACAACCCACCACCGCCCCTCCGTGACCTTCCGACAGAGAAACAGGCCCTCACCCATCACCCTCAGGCTCTCGGGATGAGAAGATGCCGTCCGTGGGGACAGGGACCCGGCCGCTCGCGGGGACAGGGAC
>JAHLSL010000038.1:11568682-11620139 GCA_025920805.1 Petroica traversi | reverse complement strand
GTGTTTAAGGCCCTTTCCAGCCCCAGCCATGCCGTGGTTCAGTGATTGCATGGGTTAGCCCGTAGGCTGCGGGGTTTAAGGTTTGCAGTACGTGCCCGATCTTACACACCGCCTGTCCTCCCCCCCTCAGATCAGGCTCCCTCCGGAGGTGAACCGCATCCTGTACATCAGGAACCTGCCGTACAAAATCACGGCCGAGGAGATGTACGACATTTTTGGGAAGTACGGGCCCATCCGGCAGATCAGAGTGTGAGTATTTCAAGTTTCTTTGGACCGCGAAGGATTTCACGTTCTCCAGTGCCAGTGGCAGCTGGGTTTCACAGCTGGAAAGGTTCAATGCCCTGGAGCAGCACCCCGAGTGCCAGAGGAGGATGTGATGATGCTCTTAACATATGAAGTTGTTAGAAAATTATTCTGCTGGGAGGTGCAGAGAACGAGCTTAAATTTGAAATGAACTTGGGCAAGTTGATAAAATATGAGAGACTCATTTGCTTAAGAAGTTTCAAATACAGCCGAGGTTTGGGATAGGAAAGGCAGAAGCTGAGCACAGTTTTCCTGTTTAAGGAGTACCTGGTAATTAACCAGTGGGAGAACAGGGATGCTGCTCTGGCTGGAGCTGTTCACTAGGAACACATGCCAGCAGCAACTCCTGTGCCAGAGGCAGGATGTCCTCGGGCCTCACCGGGTCTGGATATGGAGATGTGACTGTGCCTTTGGTTCAAAAATGAATGGAGATTGTACAAAGTCTGCAGCAGGTTCTTCTCCTGGTGGGTTCAAATGCTGAGGACCAGAGCTTTGATCATCACAGGAGGGTTGGCATTGGAATGGACCTTAAAGCTCATCTCATTCCAACCCCCTGCCATGGGCAGGGGCACCTTCCACCTTGCTCTGAGCCCCATACAACCTGGCCTTGAACACAGTGGGGCAGCCACAGCTTTTTTGGGCAATCTGAGTGTTCACTGTGTCAAGTGAGTTTTACTCACTTGCTTACTGAGGTGTCCTCAGTAAGCAAAGGACACCAAGGGGACACATGTGCTGGTGCTGTGCTGGAATGTGATGCTGGACAGACACTTCCCATCCAGAAAAGCACAGACTGGAGAGGTGGTTCAGGGAACAAGGGGCAGTGTAAACACTGTCTGGCTAAACAGGTGGAATTCTTGGCTAATGAGTATAAAGGAGACCCAGTATTTAAGTTTTCTGAAAACATGTGGGCTGGAACAGTGTGACAGTAGGACCCAAAAAATTAGGACATACAGAGAGAGAGTTTTTCATCGGAGCAACGTGCTGGTTTGTGCATCCAGTAGTTTGTTCAGAACTACTAATTAATGTTTCCCACAGAGATCCTGACAGCATCAGTGCCAAGGCATGACGTGTAAGTCCCTTTCTAAAGGCTTTTGTGCTTTGTGCAGTTTTTATCCCATTCCCCTCCTCACTTTTGCACACATCCCAGTGTGGATGTGTGATACCTCAGGAGTTCTCAGAAGCACCTTAGAGACAGTTGTTCTGAGTGTTAAGTCTCTGTAGCTGTCTTTAGTCAAGACCTTTGTGATCTGTAAACTGCAGCCCCTCTGGGCTCTGTACTGTTGTGCCCAAATGTGTCCCATCCCTCAGGCAGAGGACATGGAATTGGTGCTCCCGTGGGTGATGGCTGTGCCTCGGCAGTGGGCTTGCACCAGCAGGGCTGTTCTGCCTCTTAAATTGAATTTGTGATGTGCCAGGAGCCCTGTTCCATCCTAGGGACACATCTGATCCAGACAGCCACTTAATGACAGCCAGGTCTTCTCATATTAAATAAAAGCTAATTGCTATAATATTTCAATTATTTCCAGACACATGGCAGCTCTGACAAAAGCTTCTGATAGTTGCTGTGGAGAGGTGCATCTTATAGAGCAAAATGCAGCACATTTTCCTGTTGTCTCTGGCTCTGAACTGTTTGGTGGGAAAGCAGGGGTGTAGTTTAATATCTAGAAAAAGCAATAAATTGTTTTGTAGCGAAGCTGCATTAGTTCATCTAATCTCAGTCACTGTGAAATAATTAAACTATTTCTTGTTCATTTTATGTAACCCTGGGTCTGCCCTTGCTGTGCAGTGGAAATACCCCTGAGACCAGAGGAACAGCCTACGTGGTGTACGAGGACATCTTCGATGCCAAGAACGCCTGTGACCACCTGTCAGGGTTCAACGTGTGCAACAGATACCTCGTGGTTCTGTACTACAACGCCAACAGGGTACGTGCACCTGGGCTGGGCAAGTCACCCCTGAACAGAGCTGCCACACAAAAACAGCCCCAGGTTGTAAACACAGCTGCTTGGGTATTTTTGAGAAATAAAATCCAAACTGTTAGAGGGAGTGAAGGGGATATGTGGTCAGTTTCACATTTACTTGGTGTTTTCTGTGCAAAAAAAGTACTTTTGGACTATGGGTGTTAAGAAGGTGTTTGTGGGAAGTGTACTCTTGAGAAGAGGGTGCAGAGGCCCCACAGCTGCAGAAGGAAATGAGATCTCGTTTATGGGTGAAAAGTCTCAGTTCTCAATGTCCTCCCTGTCACTGTCACGGTATCCAGTGCTCTGTGACATTCTCCGAGGACAAGAATCACACGGTGCTCTGTGGAGTTCACAGTGATGCTCATTGCAGATACTGGGAAATAACTTATAAGATGAGAGACTTCTTTTGTCTTCTTACATCTTTTATTTTCCTAATTACAGGCATTCCAAAAGATGGACACAAAGAAGAAAGAAGAACAGCTTAAGCTTCTCAAGGAAAAATACGGAATTAACACAGACCCACCAAAATAAACTGATCCTTTTTGGAAAGCTCTTTTCAAGCCCTGTCACCAAGTTCTTGGCCTAAACATAGGAGTTCTTAACAAAGTGTAATTGTTTTTCTCTTACAGATTTGATAATCTGCAATATGAGTCTTTATATCTTCAAATTAGAATTAAATAAATGTAGATCACGGGGAGATCTGCTTTAAGATTAAATCCCCCATGGCTTCTCTGTGCTGAGGGTGACCTGGTAAAGGCTGCATTGATCTGTTTCTAGCAGGAGCTTTCAAGAAGTGACCGAGCATGTTCTGTGTTTGACTGAACAAAGCAAGTCCAAGCCCATGCTGGTAACAAAGTTTCTTTCACAAACTGTAGAAGATGAATGGCTTTAAAAGGATCCAGATATAAAGGGATTCCAGTTCTGTTCCCAGTGGTGGTGCCGGCTCTGATCAGCTGCAGTGAAACAACCCAGCTCTCACACTACCAAAAAAAAAAGTACGGGAGCTTTCTTGTGGTGCCAGGTTTGGACTGAGGACTTTGTATGAATTGAAGAACATATGACCAAAATGAGGCAGTAGATAAAGGTTTTCATTTTGACACCTGTAGTGTGATTGTTTTCTCTTTGACATGGGTGAACTGTAACATGTTTTCTGTATATACATTTTTAGGTGTAGCATCTCTGGAGGAAAAACAAATTTATGTTGTTTTGGCTTTTTTCAGTAATCATTTCCAGTGTATAAAAATAGGTGTGATCCAGAGTGTGCATAGCCAGTATATTTTGGAATTGGGAAAGAATAATCTCTGCTTCTGCTGTGAACCAGCTGCCAGTTGTGTGAACGTGGGTAGTATCCTGCCTTGGGAGGATCTGCATGGATGTGATGTTCACTCCCTCACCAGACAACTTCCAGCCAGTGCAGAACCAGGGCAGATGCAAACATAGTTTGCGTGGGATTTGTAAATCAGTTTTGTTTTTCAGTGCTTTGTACTGTACTAGAGGAATGCTCCCATTTTCTGAAATTACTTTTTTGTTGGAATCTGTCACTTGAGGAACCATGCTGTGTCCATTTGGTAAAAAAATAAATGTCTGCATATTTTGTTTTCTTTCATCAAGGCAGACTTCACACTTTACTCCTCCCGCCTGTAACCTGTGCTGTTGGAAGGGAGTCATCCATCACCTGAGAGGTGCAGGTGGGAGCTGCAGTGTGTCCCTGGGTACAGGGATGTCCCTGTGTGTCACAGTGACAGGAGTGTGCCCAGCTCTGGGAACAAAGATCTCTCCTGGAGGAGATCCCTGGCAGCTGCCCTGTGCTGGGCACCTCGCTTGGTAGCTGGAAGGGACTCGCAGCAATACTCACATTTACTGTCTGGAACCAATGCAAAACTAGACACTTGCCATTTTGCACTGAATGGTCCTATTTTCTTCATTTCTCAGAGAAGCTACTAAAAATTAATACATCTGATGCTACAAAGAAAGGGCCAGTAATGGCTCATGAGGAGTGAGCTCCCGGGCAGCTCTGGGGGAGGCAGCCACGATGGCTGAGGAGTGATTCAGCTTTGGGTGGGTGTTTCCAGTCCCACCCTGTGCCTCACCCAGGAGCATCCCACTGGAGCAGATCTGCCCTTGCACACAGGCGTTGGGGATGGACCAGAGCCACGCTCAGTGTGTGATCCCTCCATCCCTGATCTGCCCTTCCACCTGATGCTGTTTTTGCAGCAAGAAGCCTTGCAGGCTGCAGTAACCCTGGCTGAGGTTGGGAACAGGCACTGGGAGATCGGGAGCCCAGAAGCTGCGTTAGGTGAGCAGTCCCTCCATGGCCAGCCTGGCTTCCAGGGCCTGCCCATCAGATGAACACAAACCAAGAGTTCTCAGGCAAGAACCAGACTGCATTAAAAATGTTTAAATTAATGAAATCCTACTGGGGATTTGCTTCTATGTGAGCATCCATAGCTTTTCAAGGGTTGCAAACTGCTCTGCTCCCAAATATGTATCTTTTATATATATAAATATATGTATTTATATGTGTCATGTACATACATCCATGTAGCAAAGACCTGGATAACTGAAATAATTTACACCAACTGTTGGGCATTGAGAAGGCTCCTTGCTGTAATGGGAACTGGAGGTGTGTGTTGCCATGCTGGATTTATGGTTCTAATAAATAATGAACACTGATAATAAATACCAGAGTGCCAATAATGGTGCTGCGTGCTGCCAGCCGTGTTTTAAATCATATGCAAATACCACATTGCTTCTGTCAATAGCAGAGAGCATGGTGCTTGCACTGCAGTGTCTGTTTTGATGAGGATTTGATGCTGTTTGAAAAACACATATAAAAAGCAATTCTTTAGGGTAATAAGATTAATAAAAATTCCTTCAATGAATCCTCAAGATCAGCAGCTTTTGATTTCTCTGAGAGCTCAGCTGCCGCCTTTCATTAAATACTCCATTTCATAGTTTTTCTTCCAGTGCCTGTTCAGGGCTTTCAATGTCCCTGCACATGTAAAATGAAATAATAATTTGTACCTGCAAGACAGGGGGAATGGAAATGGAATGCCCGGAGGACTGTTTTGATGAGATCTGCTCAAGATTTTGTTTGAAATGTAATATCAAAGAACAGGGAAATGAGTTCAGTTCATGAATGGCAGAGGGGCAGCAAATAAAGCAGATGTTACCAGCCTCACACTCTGCATCTGTGCTGGTTTTGTGCGTGCTCACTTCCCATTTAATTTTTCAGGAAGTAGGGCATGAAATTAAGACTGGAAGGTCATTTTTTTTCCCATTGATGCTGTTTAGAAATTAGTAACAAGAGTATATCTGATTACACAGGCAATGGCAGTAAATTTTTTCCAATCTATTATATAGGAGTAATAATTATATATACTGTGTTGATCGATGATACAATTAAATAAATTAACGCATTTGTAGTCGAATAAAGAGCTGAAGATTACATTTCCTTGAAGACTTAATTTCCCTAAGTATCACAAAGCACAATTAGTTTTCCTTTCAGATTTTTTTCTTTTTTAATGAAATTGGAATGAAAAATGTAATAATCCCTGTTTCCAACCAAGGTCTCCGCAGAGGAGGCGATGAGGGAGAGCTTCATCAGCCAGCTGTAATAAGGATTTTACAGAGTAGGTAATGGCTGGTTTGTGCTGGGGGGGCAGAAGGGAAGAGCACAGCAGCAGCTCTGCAGACAGAGGTGATAAGATCGAGCAGGATCAGCTCTTGGAGCCCAGCAGGAACGTGGTTTCCCTGGGGAGAAACCCGCAGGAGCAGAAGGGCAGAGCCACACCCTGCCTGTTCCCCCAGATGCAGCAGAAGCTCCCAAAGCAAGGCCAAGCGGGGATGCAGAGAGCACGGGGCCATTCCAGGGTCACTCACAGACCTTGGCATTGCCATTTGCTGTTGGGCACTCAGGAAAGAGCCCAGAGCAGGTTCTGGTCTCTGCTGAGATCCCACCTTCAGTGCTGCATTCAGCTCTGGGCTTCCCAGCACAGGGAGGACGTGGAGCTGCTGGAGTGAGCTCAGAGGTGGGACACCAGGATGATCAGAGGGATGGAGAACCTCTCCCATGAGGAAAGGCTGGGAGAATTGGGATTGCCAGCTTGGAGAAGAGAAGCTTGGGGTGACCTAATAGTGGCCTTCCGGTACCCGAAGGGAGCTGACAAGAAAGATGCAGAGAGACTGTTTACATGGACATGGAGTGACACGACAAAGAGGAATGGCAGGGTTAGATAGATTAAGAAAAAATTTTTTACTGTGAGGGGTGGTGAGACACTAGCACAGGTTTGCCACAGAGGTTTTAGATGTTCTGTCCCTGGGAGGGTTCAAGGTCAGGTTGGATGGGGCTTTGAACGACCTGGTTTAATGGAAGGTGTCCAGCAGGAAGCTGGAACAAGATGCTCTTTAGGTCCCTTCTGACCCAAACCATTCTGTGATTGCATCATACTTTGGATATATTTCTTTTTTTCAAATAAGCCATTAATTTCAACTGGGCCATTAATAGGAACTGCTTTGACCAATGTGCTGAATCAAACTGTGTTTGACAGCCACAACAGAGCCACACCAGTGGTGAAAGGAAGGCCAGTGACAGAGGCTGGGGCAGTGGCAAAGAAGAGCAGGAACTTTTCAAATTATTTTGCAAAGTTGGTGGACACCAGATCCTGACAGATCTAATTAGCAATTTTTTAACAGGAAATGAGCCTGCTCTAAATAAAATAACTATGAGTAGAGGAGTAACCCAGCTGCTATAGTGACCAGAGATTTCCACCAAAGAAAGGCTTCTAAAAATCCCTTCATTTCTTTATGGAAAGCAGAGTGAGAAAAAAATTTATTCCACTCACTGTATAAAAATCTGTATGATATAGATTAATGGGTTTAATTATTAACAAACTGAAATAAATGCAGGTCTGTGGGTAAAATGAACATCTGGAGAAAGAACACCACGAGCCATGGTCCCTGGCCAGATCACCAGTCTTACTTCTCTGTGCTCATTCCCTCTCCCATCTCCAGGAGGTGTCACCTGGGGTTGTCTCTGTAGCTTTGCAGTCTGACTGTTTGTGCTGGGAGTGTTCTCCTTACACACATACAGGAACACCACAACTGTTTGAAATATTCCCATCAAAACATCCCTTAGTAGAAAACCATAAAAATAGTTTATAGTCAGGTTAAATAAAAGTAATGTCCTGACCCAGTGCTCCATTTTTTTACAGCAAAGAGGAAAAATGAGCCTAATGGAAGGAAATCAGACTTAGACCAGGCAACATAACAGCAAAGAAAAAGTTTCACTGATCAGGTCCTGCTCCCAAATCCAGGTAAATGACAGCCTACACATCTTCCTGTCTCCAGAGGAGAAACCAGCATTTCATGAATTCATATAAGCAGTAAATGAAATAAATATTGCTGAGTCTCAAGTGCCAGAGGTCCAGTGCACACAGTCAGTTTGCAGGCTTTGTAAACAGCAGCAGCTGATGCAGCCTAAAAACCCCAGAGTGTTAAGTGGCCACATCATCCCACAGCTCAGATTTCTTTTTGAATGGTAGACGCACATAATCCTGCTCTTTTCTAGCCTTGCTCAGCTCCAGTAGAAAATGTTACTGTTGGCACAGAATTAGACCAGAAGTGCATGTCTTTGACGAGCAGCACTTTCCATCTCTTCAGCAGCCAAATTCTGGCCAGAGCTGAGGGGCCATAGAGGCAGGGGAAATGGAGAGTCAGGAAACCTCTCTGTCCCAACAGCTCTTACTTGCCTGTTTCTGGTACCTCTGGGCCCACAGAGATCTTCCACTGGGCCATCTCTAATAGAAGCAGTGCATGGAGTTACACATATTTCATATAAGAGGAATAATTAACAAAAAAATGGGTTGACGATTGAAGAACTTCCTACACAGCAAAGAGCATCCCAGTAGCCAGAAGAGAGAAACAGGATGAGAAACGGTAAAGTATCAAGATTTTATTGTTTTATATATATACTTATAATTCTTAAATGAGACATTATTTTTTAAAACAGCAGCAAGCAGAACGTACAAGTTGAGAAAAGTGGCAGCGCAGGTAACTCTGTTTGGCTAATGCCCGTTCATGTACAAGGCGTACACTGGATTTTTTTTTTTGAGCACCTTTTGTGGTTTTTATATTTTCTTGGTTTAAGTGTACAGTAAGGCAGTGGTTTTTTCAATAAGGAATATATATATATATATATATATATTTATATTTATATATATTTTCAGTCATCACCGTGAATTCTTGGTACATGCAATTAAATAAAATGTACAACTTGGAAATGTTACACCGGGAGACGTTTTTTCCTCAGAGCAAAGCTTCTAATAAAAGGCAGATACAGACACCACAAAGTTATAAAAGAGAAGGAAGGCAGAGGAAACCAAGTGTCAGGCGCCACTGACAGGACAGCTCGAGCAGGGAAGGTTGGGATTCCAGTGAAGATTCCTCCCGCCGCAGGCAAGGCGGGAAGGAACGGATGGTTATTAACAGATGTCTCCAGCCACTCCCTCGGGAAGGTTCACTCTAACCTGAGAAGCTCCACGTCAAAGAGGAGCGTGGCATTGGGAGGTATGACCCCAGGGTGGCCTGTGGCTCCATAGGCCATCTCAGGTGTGCAGGTCAACTTTGCTCTTTGTCCTAAGCTCATCTGGGTTTTGGATGTTGGAGAAAGGAAAAGAGAACACACACACACACAAAAAAAAAAAAACAACCCAGGATTAATAGGACAACCAAAAAAAAAATCACTACCTGGCAGATTTACAGAATCAACGAATGTTGGGAGCGCCAGATTCACAGAGTAGTTTAGTTTGGTAAAGATCTTTAAGATTATTGAGTCTGGGGCTTGGAAGAAGATCTTTGAAGTCCCTTCCAACACAGGCCACTCTGTGATTCTGAGTCTAAATGGTTTTATTTCAAGCTGAAGCAGCCACAAACAGCTCAGACATGGGCCTCTCCAATGCTCTGTCCTCTCACAGCAGTTACTTAAACTGCCAGAACCAGCCTGGAAGTGACACAAAGTCTTTTTAACACCATCCTGCCTATACTGGGGCTGGCTGCAGGAGGTCTGAGTTCCTTCTGCAGAGTGCAGGGTACAAGGAACACCATCAGTAGGCAATAGGAAAAGGCTCTCAGAGCTCTGTGTTCATAGGAGATCAGTGTCCAACACAGCCAGGCTCAGCACTTATTCCCCTAAACTCAGTCCAAGCCCCAGGGCCACCACCTCACTTATGCTCCTTATCCAGGCAGAGAGCCCTTGCCTCTGGGATGGTTATGAATGCTGATTTCCCTCACTTCAGGCTGACTCTGAAGAGAACTGCTCACTGAAATCTGGAGTTATCTTCTAACTGAATATTTTGTAACATTTTCAAACCGCTGCTCATGCACCACACACTGGTGATGGAACATTCCCTGGCCAAGAAACATCCCCTGATTTGAAGTAGTGATTTACACTCAGACCTCTCTCCCAAGACAGGACGCATCACTGGACTACAGATTATGTGATAGCTCCTTTTGAGAATTCTTTCAGGTTGAATATTTTCAGGTTCTATAAAATATACAAAGCTACAGAGTCCATTACTTTAGGTAGAAGAAAAAGGTGCATATGAACTTCCCACATTCAAGGAGTACTCATGGCATGGGGCTGAGGGTGTCCAAGCCAATGACCTCCCCTGGTCCCCACAGAGATTTTGCACAGGAATGGCTGTCCAGTGCTCGGACATGCCCCTGCAAACCAGGCAGCTGGTAGGTCATGCCTGGGGTTTTAGGGATGAGGCAAAGTTGAACTATCAGAACTTGAGCAGAAAAATGCAGACCCTGCTGACATCTGACAGTTGTTATACCTGTGTGCTGGACACAGGGAACTACTTGTTCCAAGAGACTCTGACCATCACACCCCCCAAATCCCTCAAACCCTGGGGTGGAAGGAGACAGCCACGAGCTCAGCTTGAGTCAGGGATCCACTAGGAGGAGCAGGAGGGCAGCGTGTGGCCACACGGGTTTCTGGAATGGCTCTCTGCCACTTATTTTCTAAGGGACAGGCGTTGGCGAGTGAGAGCAGTCAAGGAAGGGATGAACTGATTCACCCAGCCCTTGCTGCTGCTGCTTTATCTGCACTGGCTTCTGGTTCCTACAGCTCTGCAGTCCTGAACTCTCTTAGGCCTTTCTGCAAAGCAAGTAATAAACGGTCCAATTCAAATCCTTCAGAGGAAGATGGGATTTTTCATGGTCTAGGATTCCTCAAATGGCTTCTCTGCCAGGAGTGAAGGGAATGCTTGCATTGCTTTCTCCGTAGGGCTGGAAACCCTTGTCTTTTCCCACCCTCTCTGGAAAAGCATGGTTGCATCATTCCTCAGTGGAATGTTTCTCATTTTGCGCTCTTCCCCTCTCTCTATTTAAGCATAAGAAGTTGCTCCTGTTAAAGTTGTTCCTGTAAGATTATTTGAGCAGTTGCCTCCTACACTGAGCTCTTGAATCCTGAAATGGGAAGTCAAGTGGAATTCGCACACTCATCTCATTCACTCATGCACTTGAGCAGTCTGATCTCAGTCCTCATGTTTGGGAGGCCCTCACAGCACTGCACAAAAACCCAGACCTGGTAGGGAGTTGTATTGTGGGGCTTTTACTGTGCTGGCACTCACACTGTAATTAATGGAGGGCAGTTTTCTTTCTCTCAGCATACGGTCGGTCAATGAATGTTTTGTAGCTGGGAGTCTGAAGTCATAAAAATGTAACAGTGCAGGTTGGTAAGGGTCAGAATCTGTAGCTTGGACATGGGTGCCATCAAAAACAGCAGCTTTGACTTTTATGGAGTAGCTGAATAGAGGTCAGTCCATAAAAAGCTTCCACCTCAATATTTTAGAGGCCACTGCTGTCTGTTTGTGCAGCTGCCCACAGGAGAGGGACAGGGCTTACAGGGGACTTCACCCCTTTCTCCCAGATCATACCATGGGGAAATGCTTGTGAGCCCTGGGTGGATGGATGGGTGGATGGATGGATGGATGGATGGATGGATGGATGGATGGATGGATGGATACTAAGGAAATACTGTGCTCAAATGCACTACGCTTTCACAAAAGCACTCCACTGATTTCCACTTGGCCTTGTCACCACTTCCCTGGACATTGCTGAGCTCACACATCCTTCAGCCAGCTCCACATTCATTCGGAACAGTTTATTATACCTGTGTAACACCTTCTTCAAATCCTTTAATGACTTCTTGTCTGCCAATCTTGAACCTGAAAGGCTTGTTTCTGTCTCTGGAGGAATCAAACTTCTTTCCATTCTGTAGCATTCCTGCCAAAACAAGACACACAGTTTCAGTCTGAGCTACATCTAAATTTAAGTGCTGGAGGAGAGGGAAGGAGTGCTCATTTCCATTTTCACTTTGAAGCCTCATTCAAGGGCAGGAGAGTCCTCTAAGGCAGTGGTACCCTATTGTTACCTTTGCCTTCTTTTAGTTTAGACTCTAAAATGGAAATTATTTTTATTATTTTCAGTGCAATAGGTTATAACCCATCCTGCATCAAACACTGCACAGACAAACAAAGAGCTGTTGTTTGCACAGTGGAGCTCCCTGCCTAAGTGGATAAAAGCAGGCAAGGAACAAGTGGGAGGAGGCAGAGGAGAGAATCCCAAGCCAGGTGCCTGATCCGGGGCTGCCCCCAATAACGTGTTACACAAACGGGGCCATCCCACACCATGTGTTAAACTTCTACACAGTGAGACACTTGCTTTTCTTTCCTCATACAGAAAGAGTCTGCAGTCACAAACAAGAAAATGGCAAAGACATTTATATAAATGTTCTACCACCCTTGCTCTTCATGTTTTCATTCAGCCATGAGAGATGGTCACAGAGCACATTACTCTTTGGATGTTCCTTTCAATGGGCACTGTTTCAATCAATGGCTTTTGAACACATGTCCAGATTCCTCAGCAAATGGACAAACCTTCACAGAGCACTCCACGATTGGTTTTTCTCTTTTCAAATTGTGGATCATTAGGGTAGCTTTCAATTTAGAAGTACCTGGTACTTAAAATGCTTTACTCTGGACATTGCAAGGTTGGGCTGATATTTATATATTATAATCAACCTTTTCTTTGTAGTGCAGTAGAGCCACTATTGTGGGCATACACCACGACTCTCCTGTGCAAGGGGTTGTACTAAGAGAAGTTCATTAATCTGAGAAAGCCTCTGGTTGAAAAGAACATTAGTAAGTCCAGCTTTGAGAGAAAATGCTGAGAAAAGGTGTCTTTAAGATACAATATCAAAGATATAGTCTTACTAGTTTCTTTCCATTAAAGCGGCTATAACAACAGATCAGTTTGATGCACAAATTTTATTTTTCAGTGAAAACCATCAGTTATTGTCCAATAATAAAGAAGCACATTTTGCTCGCTTAAAAAGCCTTGTACTATGAAACAAAGGTAAATATGAAGAGATGGGTCAGAATGAAAAACAGAGACTAAAAAGATAGGATTAATTTTACCAACTTTTAGGCTTCTAAGATGTAGCCAGCTACTTCTGACCTAATTACTCAAGTCAGAGAAAACAGATAATCAAGTCAGAAAAAAATGCACTTTCAGGGAGCAATTCATCTAACCAGATCTAGGGATGTACATTAGGACATAATGAATCGCATCCTAGCAGTGCCTATTTCTGTGCAATGTATAAAGGGATGTCCAAACAACAGCTCAGACATAGATGGCTCCGAATTTATTAGCAGTTAAATCAGCGGCAATGGAGTTCTGGAATTGCAGTAATGAGCACACATGTTTGATTATTCCAGTGGGGTTCTCTGTCCAGATATTTTACATCAAAATTAAAACCAAATGCCAAATTAAAGCAAATTAGCCATTAGCCAAGTCCAACATTTGTCCAAATTGGTTCTTGAGACACACCCATGCATGTGCCTAAAGCCTTAGAAAGAAAACTATGGAATAACCTGCCCATAAGGAATGTTTCATAACCATTTCCATTAGAGCCCAACATAATCCTTTCATTTTTCACAGTAAAATAATGAAGTGTTGTACGTGTGCTCTGAAGCAACAGAATCACAAAATCAAATAATCACAGAATCGATGAGGCTGCACAAGACCACTGAGATCACTGAGTGCAACCTGTGACTCAACGCCACCTTGTCACACAGAACATGGCACTGAGTGCCACATCCCGGTGACTCCAACCCCTATCTCCCTGGGCAGCTCATTCCAATGTCTGATCACCATTTCTGTGAAGAAATTCCGCCTGATGTCCAACCTAAACCTTCCCTGGTACAGTTTGAGGTCATTTCCTCTTGTTCTGTCACTTGTTCCTTGGGGGCAGAGCCTGACCCCCACTTGGCTGCACCCTCCTCTCAGGGAGTTGCAGAGAGTGGAAAGATCCCACCAAGCCTCCTTTTCTCCAGACTAAACACTCCCAGCTCCTTCAGCCACTCCTCACAGGATTTACCCTCAAGACCCTTCCCCAGCTCCACTGCCCTTCTCTGGACTCACTCCAGCCCCTCAATGTCCTTCCTGAATTGAGGGGACAGAACTGGACATAGGACTCAAGGTGTGACCTCACCAATACAGGGGGAAATTCACTTTTTATGCAATATATCAGCTCAGTGATATCCACAAACCCCTCCAGGTAGGCTGGGAAGCCAGAGCAGCTCCTGAACATGGTTTTCCAGCTACAGACTAAGATTGATTCATTTGTAATATAGAAGTTCAGCCAGTATTGGGGAGGGCAGGCAGGGAGAAGCAGCTCAGGAGGAACTCTCAGGCATATCTTATAATCATTTTTGAAGTATCTGATCTTAAATTTAAGTGACAGTCCTTCCTCAGAGCACTTTTATTTTTAAACACATCATAAAACCTTATGATTCTATGAAATGGAAGGAGTCTGTTACATAATCCCAATATTTAATAGTTTTAATATGAAAACTTAGTACTGTCATTACTGTTTGCACGTTCAAAGCAGTATGCAAACAATTACTCTTCACACTAGCCCAAGAAGGTAAACAAGACATTTATAATAAAACAGCCTCAATCTGAAAGGTCAGATTCAGATGCAAAGTTCCACAACACTTCAGTATTAATTCATTTCACTTTGTAACTAAATTCTATTAAAACTCTTTGCTTAAAGCTCTGATGGTTTACTAAACACTCCACATCAAACCAGCGGCAGAATCAAAATTAACTCTTCAGAGATTCTGACAACAGCTCCTGGACAATGTTTCCCATTTAAAGTAACATTTCCATCTGCACATGAGCTTGCTTTAAAAAGCAAATAATTTCACTAGAAAATGCCCACACAAGATGTGTTAGGCCTTGCAGAAGAAACAGGCTTTTCTATATTTACAGCAACATCCTATTTCAGCGACATCTGAAAATTCATGAGGTTATGGGTTCATAAATGTAACTTCTTCTGCCATTCTTACTGCTTTTGGAAGACAAACCGGGATGCAAAGAGTCAAATCTGTCTGTATTCACTGAAGCTCTGGCAGGAGGGTCAATTTTTATATGAGTGCCCTTTAAATGCACATCCAGTCTAGAAATGAGTCAGAGACTCCATGTGCCCTGAAGAAGTTCCGATACGGATTTAGACGTAAACTTTAGATCTTTTTTATCTCTGGTTCTGAGTGTTAGAGTTGGCTATGCAGGCTCCTGGGAGCTAAAACACCACAATGCTTTATTTTCTGTCTTGCTAATGCACCAATTGATTTTTTTTTGGTGAAAAAATTGATTTAGTTAATATTCTTCAACAAGGATGGATGCCCATCTTCAGCCTGCATCTTAATTGATTTAGCTAACAGCAAGGAGGAAAAAACCCACAACCTGGAACTCAGCAACGACATTGTTTTGCAAGTCAGAAAAATCAATAAGAGTTTTGACTGAGCAAGGACATCTAGATGCCTATATGGTTATTTGTTTAAAAACCTTACGTTTCTGAAAGGAAACAATAATTGTATTAAAGTAATTAATTGTACAAACTTGGTTATCATAATATGGCACAGATTTGAAAACATTCTGATCTACAAGGCGTCGTAATTGAAAACTATTTTTTAAAAAGTAAGTGGGTGTAGAAAAAGAGACCTTTCAGATCATGGGTCCTATTGAATCACTGATGTTCTGCTCATTGAAGCTGCAGAATAAAGAGTAGATGGATCATTTTATTAAGGAACATGACCACAGATCCATCTAAACTGCCAGGACTACAATGCCATTTGGGCTAAATTGGCAGTGAAAACACAACTTCAGGCAAGGTTCAACACAGGTTATTACTTATTAAAACACAGGTGTGTCTGCAGCTGTGTCTGCACTACTCTTTAACACTGCACTACTTTAGCTAAGATGCCATCACTGAAGTCTGTTTCCTAAGGGGAGAGGGCTAATGAAATGACACTGTCTGCACCTGCCTAATAACGTGTGATTCTTTGAGCCAATTTCAACCTCCTTTGGCAGAAGAATAGGCATTCTACCAACATTAAGATCTACACATGTAATGAAAAAAATCTGCATAGAAAGAAGAGCCTGTAAGAGCTTCTACCAAGAGAATGCCTCAGTCTTTCTTTTCAGAGAAACTTTATTATTGAGGAGAGATCAGGAATGAAACGGCTGGATCACAGACTAAGTTTCTTTTTGCTTCCTTTTCTTCTTTCATCCAAGAATGATTTGGCTGGGAATATAAACAACCACATAGCACAAATCCATGGAGCCAGCCCAGCTATTAGACACCTAATACCCCTACTGTCCCAACAAAACCCTGCCCCAAACCATGGCCAAAATATTATCTATAAAAGGATGGATGGAGAGAGAACACTGGAGGCCATCCATGGAGCATCTGTCAAGCTTCCGTGCCTGAACCTGGAAAATTCGTGTGTAAATTCCACTGCTAATGTTATCCAGTTCAAAGGTAGAAACTGTCTCAACTTGTCATCTATGCTACTCCTATGGTTAATGGAGAAAGAGAGGCATCTCTAAAAATGATTCATCTCACCTAGATTTAGATGTTAGGGCCGAACAACTTCCTGGATCTGTTTATCACTCTCAGTCAATGAGAAAAACTTTCTTACAAAAATTAAACCAAATGCTAGGCTGCCAGGTTTTTATAGGGCGCTAGTGAGGCAGTGTTAACTCAGCCATCCATCCCTAAATGAAATAGGCCAAATTGCATCCCAGGCTTCACTGACTCCAGTCTTCACTGAATTATTTGTCTCTGCAGTGTTGACAAATCCTGGGAATCAGAAGATGAAGATCCTAATCCAGGACAAATCTCTTGATTTCACTAGCTGCTCTCCTTTTACTCTGTGCAATGGGATTCACTAATCTCACAAGTATTGAGGGGACAGACTGAATTGAATAGGTGACTATTCATCATCGTTCATCTATGGAGTATTCCATTCCCTTATTTTTTCAAACAGTAGTTACCTATGGAATGTAAAGGCAATATATACACTTGTAGACAGCTACTTCCTGAACACTTTTTGGCAGGAGAAAGAGGGACAGATATTCAGAAGGTGTTTCTAGGACACTATCCTGTTTGTAAACAGAGGCTCTTCAGGACAGGGACTATATTCTGATGTCACTCAATGCCATCACCTTTCCAATTATGCCCTGTAGTAAATCTGTGCTGTTAGGAACATGTCTTTGGATTTGGTTCCTGGGACTTTCTGAGATGTTGCTGTGAGCTAAAAATTTTTCATCTCAAGTGTTTCTTTTTCTTCTCATATAATATATTGTTTCTACATCAAAATATATCCATATTCTGTTAGAATACCACAAAGGCTGGAAATTCTGATCTCCCCCCGCTTTGCAACTTGCAACTATTACTAGTATCTACTTTTAGCCTGGAAAATATATTATCAGAAAGGTTCTAGTAACTGCACAAAAGTCCTTGTGTCGACATTGATGCCTTCCCAATATATAGAGGAAGGCCCTGTTCAGTACAATCGCACAGCAATGGTGGGAGAAACACATCCACAAAGTCACAAATCACATCTCAGGTTGATTCACACCAGCAGAACTCCACTGTTGTGTCACTTGCATTTTACATTAAAATAGATCAGTTGTCTTCAGGATTCAGTTCTGAAATACTGTGGCAAAGCATTCCCTACATTCAGTGGTGCTCCCACCTTAGCCTGTGGCTGAGTCTCAAGTTAACACACGTGAAAAATGTATGGTTTCCCTCAGGAACAAAAACAATTACCCTATGTCTTGGTGTTAAAGGCAGAGATTCAGACAACAGCTTTAAAGGCAAATATTGAAGGTGTCCTTCTGTTTCTTCTTCCCAGGACCTAACTCAGCTCTCCAGATCATTCCATCAGAATCCAGATGTGCGTCAGCCAGACATCTCACACTTCTTCCATCTTAATTTCACTATTATCTCAAAATGCAATTCACTGTTTTACACATTTCTGTCGTAACAACAGCTCCCAGTAACTGTAGTTATACCTGGCCACAAGCCTTCTTCCACCACAACATAGTGGACAGCACACGCCTCTGATTTCCTTGATTTGACTTCCAAAGCAAACCCTTCTGGCCAAATTCGTTGTCTCATCAATGTTACTGATGGCCAGTGTAATGGAAACAGAGTGCTGAGTGTGAGCTGGAAGATGCCTTCATTCCCTATGCTATGCTGGAATAGGGCCCATATCACTGAGCCCTGTCTGGGGACTTTGGCAACTGAACTGCGAAGGGAAGCCTGGCTTTTCAAGGGATAGGCTCAACAACAGAGGTTTGGTACCACTGCAAACACTCAGTTTTATCCTGCTAACGTTTCCTCTGCTTAATATAAACAAAGTCCAATGTGCAAAAAAGGATTTACTGTCTTAGACTGTCCTTAAGAAAAAAGAAATTAATATTTTAAGGGAATTTTCAGTCTAGAGGGATAATAGCTGAAGAAAAGTGTAGAAGGGGATATGCACAACTCTGCAGCGAATCAGCTCGTTACCACAACTATTTTGTTTTGTCTAGAAAGGCAACAGCAAGGACTTGAATGTGCCATTTGTTGCCATGACAAACCGACTCAAAGTGAAGAAGTGGGAAATGGATAGTGGTGGTGGGCACTTCCCAGATCCTGCTACCGCAGCACACTTCAGTAATGCTTCATCTTTTGAACACAGGCAGCCTTGCTGCTTCATTTTCTTCATGTATTAGATACTCATATATCTTTAATGTGGGGTAAGAGCAGCACCATCAATTATTTATTATGCAGCTGACAGCACGCAATGAAGACACAACAGACAGCTCTTCAATAATGCATCACTGTGGGCTATGAATCACTGCTGCGTACAACCACAAGACAATATGAAAGAACTTTGCACTTAGCTCAACTTCACAGCCAGGAAAATTACCTGCAATTGTCTGGTTCACTCTGCTGAAAAGCAGTGCTCTGTTTTAGCAGCTTTAGGGATTTGCATACTTTAAGAGAAGGAAAAGCAGATTTACCTTCAAGGGAGATATGAGGCTTGCTAAGCATATTCTACATAAGTTGAAAAGAGACCAAAACGATTCCTCTGCTATCCTGTCACTTTAAAACAGTAATTTTATTTTAGAGTTTGATTCTCTTACTGTTACAAAGTTCAGCTGTAAAATACACATGTACTGCAGCATAAGGCAAATTTCATTTGAATAAGCATGGCAGATTCAGGTCAGTGTGGGAATGCTAATGAGGAGGACCACAGATGTCTAAAGCAGCATTTTAGGGAGAATATATTAATACAGAAATAATTTGGATCTCTTGTGCCTCTATCCTAAAACATCCTGTCCTGTAACACAGGGTCTGCAGGGAGAGAGAATGTTCTCCTCTGGTTTGGGTCTTTCAGTCCCTGCTCTCTGGTAGCCCAAAAGCACAAAAAACTGTTCAAGCATGGCTGTAATACAAAGAAGAGAATCTACAAGATTTCCCACACAAACACATGCAGCAGAGTTTGCCCAGAGAATTTTGAGCACCTAGTGCACCATGAGAACAAGGCAATACAGTCATCTTTTCTTTTTCATCTTGGTTTCATTCTTATTCTCATCCTATGCCACATGTATTTCCTTCCCTCCTCCCTTTTTGTTTCACAGTTGCCCATGTTCTGGGGGTATGGATTTGACATTTTAGCCTCTGGTACAGACACAACTGTGCAGGTGACCTCCCACTGGGAAGTTACACACTTCTCTAGCAGGTTAAAGCTCACTGAAATATGCGTGACAGCCACTGTCTATCAGGGTACAGGAAGGGCCCAAGGTGGAACTCCAGAGCTCTCAACACAGATCTGGATGCAGGGAGCATGGAAAAACACCAGAAAAGCATCTTCAGGGCTTTATTGTGAAAGCTCTGAGCATAGCTCTGAGATCACATGAGAGTCGACTTGGGGTAAAAGCACCAGGTTCTTAATTCTTCCTCTGCTCCAGGGAAGAAACTGCCAGAAGAAACACCTTCCCAGCCCAACATGACAATCTTACCAGCAATTAGGTGTGCTTTAATGATGAGCTGTACTCACATTCTTTGGTTTTCAGATGTCTTAGACTTGTGGTATGTTTCTTTCTGAATGAAATTTGTGCTAAAAATCTTAATTTGAGTGCAACACTTCTGATTCCCTTGGCTTAAGCTGGTGACAGCCTTGTGATAGATCTACCCATCCCTAGTAGGGCACTGAATGAATAAGCTATGGAGAGAATCGCAGAATGGTTTTGGTTGGAAAGAACGTTAAAGATCATCTCATTCCACTCCCTGCCATGGGAGGGACACCCTCCACTAGATCCAGCTGCTAAGGGCCCCATCCAGCCTGGTTTAAACACTTCCACAGATGGGGAATCTACAGCGTCTCTGAGTATGCCCAAAGACAATAAATTTAAGCATGAAAAAGTATATTATTTATGTGTTATCACTTAGCATCAAGACATTAAAATGGTATGTTGGCTTTTAGGGCATTTGGGACTGAAAAATAACATTTCTCCCCACATCCCTGGTGAATGAATGCTCTTTCTTTCCCACGGGTCTTTGTTTACCTGGTTCTTTATCACATTACCCAACATTCTTCATGCTCAGCATGGCTACAGCTCCTTCACAGAGGAGTGTTTTACTGAGACTCATCTTGACAAACACAGCAATTGTCTAACATCATGCAAAGGACTTATCATCTACTCTGTTCTTAAACAAGATGGAGAAAAGGAAAAACATTATTGGAAAAAGAGAGAAACATACAGGACACAACCAGAGAAGTAAATCGTTTATAAAAATGGGTGTTTTCTGAGCCATGTGAGAAGGCACAGTCAATATGCCAAAATTACATATACTCTAAGTAAGTCAGAGGCAGACACTGCTGTTCCACCATGATCTCATATGTACATAAAACATACATAATGCAGAAGTCCAATGCTTTTCATCCAGGGTGTCCAACTTTTTGATCTAGATTAGTCAGTCATCCCTGTAATATCTTATTTTAGAGATGTGGTATAACCTTCCTGGCTGGCATTATGCAATAGCCCCTCCCTTCACAAGTGTTTGGAGAATTCCTGGGGAGTCATCTCCTCCTGCCTGCGATTCCATGCAGAAAAATGAGACATTACTTCACTGACACCAATTTGAGGCCACCATGGGGCCTCACTGCAGCATAACACACAGAGTTTCCAGGGTGATCAGGTGGAACACACTGGTGGGTTCACTAAGGGAGGAGTCCCTTGCTGGGATGGAAAAGGCATCTTGATGCTGGCACTCTCTCCATTGACATGGGCAGGCTGAGATATCTAGATAGCTAAAGACAGTTAAAGCTTAATTCCACCCAAAAATACTTAATGATAGTAAAAATTAGTGAAAAAGGCAGCTTAAAACCAAGCTAGTTCTGATTTCTCCATCAAATGCCTTCCAGTGAATGCCTGAGGTTCTTTAGACTCAGTGACCACAGAACTACCCAGTCACTTACTGTACCAGCACACTCAGCAACCCTGCTGTAGGAACAACTGGAGATAGAACCCCTCCTAGTCTTTGAATGAACTCTGACAAGGGCTCATTAACAACTTACATATTGGAAACCCTTATTGTGTTGTCAGAAGTTCAGGCTATAATTAACATCAGATAAACCCAGTCCTTTGCTTTGTCATCTGCTGCAGGACTCGAGTAGAGAAATGTCTTATTTTACTTGACTAGACCACCATTTTAAAAGGTATATGAGACACACTAAACAAAGGGACAAATCTTTCCATGGATGTATTGTTTGCTCTTCCCACCTGCTAGGAATGCAACTGCTTTGACAAAAAAAGGGGAGTATTTTTGCAGTATTGTTTTCAATGTTAACAGTGTTTTATGTCCTCCAGGGCAGACCCTATCAGTGTCATAAATATCACTCTGCCTGTAAACTTTGAGTTTGTTCTATGAGATTAATTTTTTTGCCACGTTTGTTTCCTATTTTAGTTCATCATTCCTGATGTTGCATATTCTCTTTGGTGTGAACTGGCACAGTTCCCCTGATATTAATCAAAGTACAAAAATATACGTAGCAGTTTGAGACCTGGATCTCAGCAATTTAAATCTACGTTGAATCATGCACTCGGGACTATTCTCCAGAGCAGAATCCTGCAAGAACATAGCATAGTGTACATTTGTGATCAGAGCAAAAAGCTGGATGTCAAAAAGAATAGGATGTGTCACCAGATGGCTGTGTAAGTATAACTCACCTTTATTTTATTCCCTGTGAAACAAGCGTTGTAGTTTCACCAAGGTCAGCCAGTAAATAGCATATCCAGCAATAATGTTATTAACTAATATACTTTGCCTTGGATATCCTGAAAGGCTTCATTCAGTAAGCCTTTAAAGTATCTTCCAAGCCACAGTGGAAAGCAGCTATTAACAGCGCAGTTTGTTCTTATAAATAGGCCTTTTCCATCTCTAAGTTTTGATCTCAGTGATCTTATAAACGAACTATGGAAAAAGTAGCAGCTGTTATCTTGACAGATGGGTCTCAGGCATTGCTCTGCTGGACATTAGAGTCGTCTCTCTGAAGAACAATAGGAATTTCCAAGCGCCTTCATTTATTTTCATCTCCTTAATAAGCCACTCATTTCTTGGGCAGCGAAGAAGCAAGAATGCAAAATAAACATTTTAGGGGGAACATCTCAAAGAAAGAGGTGAGAAGAGGGGTGTCACCTATTAGGGACTTTCCCCTTACATTTTATTGAAGTGAGAGACAGAAAAAGGATCAGAAGTTTCTTATAGAGGCAATAGGGACAAACAGGCACTTCCAGAAGGTGAGATAAGAAAGCCTGTGCACCAAGTACAGCCAGTAGTCAGGTAGAAGGACACAGTAAGTACAAGGATGAACCTCAATTTTAATCTCTTTCTAAAATTTAGCATCATCATCCATTTTAGATGCAGAGCTTTGAATCCAGTTGCAAGGACAGACACAAGACTGAGAAAGTTCATCCTTTTCCAAGGGTGGTTGGGAGAGATGGTACTGCTGCCCACCTTTTATCATAAACACTTGTGAAGGCACTACGGGTTCAACTCCACCTTAACCCTGAATTTAAACTGATGCTCTTCACCTTTTCTGATGGTATTCTCATCATCAGACAACCAAACACGCAATGGGATCAGCCCCTATGCTCCTTCCTTGAATCTGAACGGTAGCTGGAAATGGAGAACAATGGAGTTAGGAGAAAACTAAACAAATAGTAAGAGGGAGGTCAGTGGCATGGGCAGAGATCTGTATTCCAGTACACAGACTCATGGAATCTTAGAAGGGTTTGTGCTGGAAGGGGCCTTGGATAGATCATCTCATTCCAACCCCTCTGCTATGGGCAGCTCTCCCTAGCCCAGGCTGCTCCAAGCCCCATCCCACCTGGCCTGGAAAAGTTCCAGGGGTGGGGCCACCACAACCTTCCTGGGCAATCAATCCTTGCTCCCAAGACTTGTTAGATCTGCAGTGCCTGATATGTAGGGTTTGTCCCACATCGTCTTCACTGCCTTTGGTGGGAGTTTGAGGATGGACTGCACAGACCATAACATCTTCCCAAAAACAAATGTGTTTTCATACTCGGGACTGCTGCAAACAAAAGACCTTGTAAATTAAGCCAGTTTAGATACTACAAATAGAAACAGAAGTCAGTCCATAGACACAAACAACGGAGATAAAGATTGCCAAAAATACCTCAACAGCACAACAGAGTTGAGAGCAACACAAGTTCAACTTGGACAAAACAGTAAAGCACTACATAAACAAATGTATTATTACATCAACAACAAAAAGCCCGAAGATTTCACACTTTACAGTGACTATTATAAAAGCAAAGACTAAGATGGTGCATACATTGCATTATTCACAGGGACTGCTGCAAACCAGACCTTGCTCTATCTCAGTTACACTATCTTTTATAATCCCAGCATGTAACTGAAAAGATAGCATCTATATGAGCAACTTACTACATGAAGTCAATAAAAATATATTTCCAGCAATCAAATGGCAAAAACATACAGACCACAGTATCAAAGGTGTTTTTCTGTGGAAAAAATAACCAATGAATTGTTCAATTTCAAAACTTCAGAGAAAATACAGTTCAGGGTTGAACTGAATGAAACACTTTGCTTTAGAAAATATTAAAAGAAAAGGCTTATTTATGTTCATCTGAAATGTTAGCATTCTAGTGAGACTTCATTGCTTTGTTTTCTGATTACTAGTATTTAAATCTATTTAAAGTGCAGCTTTGATGAGGTCTAAGGGGTTCTTGAATACCACCACCTTTCCAATTACGTAATACTGAATATTGTTTAGCAACATCCAAGGTAAAAGGCACCAGAATTATTAAGGTCCAACATAAAAGGAAAACAGAAAAGTTTAAATCCATAGGAAGCTTGCTGAAGGGGAGGTGTATCAGATAAAATTTAAGTATTCAGACAGCCAAACTAGACAAAAGAAAGGCAGAACTGACCTAAAATTTGGATTAAAGAAGCTGATATTTATGTGAGAGGGATACAGTTATCTGGTCTAAAATAATCATTCACCCAGACACTTGGGTATTCTACATTGCTTTTAAAAATAATTGAACAGATCTTCCCTGGCTCACTCTGTAATGCATAAGATCTAATGTTATGGAACATGTAAACATTCAATTCATTTAAGTTGCTGCTTCCATTTTCCCATTTTGCACAGAAAAAAAAATGGTTTGTGGCAGTTAATTTCTCTCTGTTTTGGGAATAATAATTTTAATGCTTACACACGGATCTGCTGATTTACTGGCTGCCTGCACAAGGAGTTTCAGTGATACCATTCACAAGGGCAGCAATCACCCAGGATACTGGGTCTTTGGAAATCATTCCTCAGACTTGTAAGTATCCTGGCTGTTTGTGTCAAAAAACACTTGCCAAGAAAAAAGGAAATAAAATGGAAAATTACAGCTATTATAATATTTACTGTATCAAAAGTCTAGGACAGCCATAACAATTTGGTAATTCAATTCTTGATCTGCGCATATTTCTGTAATTTTTGTGTGCTTTGCCTTTCTTAGTCATAACATCATCTACCTTCCCTGTGCACTGTATGCCCTAGTGTTTGCCTTCTAGCAGGAGGATTAAATACTGCCTTCTGTCCTTACGGATCCTCACTTTTTTACTTGCTATTCACAGCTTTCCAGGAGAGGGGATCACACATTTCAAAGCCCAGTAGGGTTGCTATTTAGCAGCCAACTCTCCAAGAAAAAAACACCTGGTTATAAATTTTTACACATCTTACAAATGACCCAGTGAGCCTTTCTGTGATCTGTCCTTAGTTCGAGGGTGCCTTCCACAACACAAAGAGCCTTTCCTGAAAAAATCTGAGCATTCGACTCTGGAGACTGTGACACCAGATCCTAGACAGCAAATCTCAAATTAACACTTTGCTAAACAGTTTCAGAAATACATTTTCCATCAGTGTTTCCCAATGGTTTAAAAGAAAGCAGCGCTATTTAAAAGAAAAAAAAAAAGAAAAAAAAAAGAAAAAAAGGTGGTTTATAAATTACATGCATTTGGATTGCAACACTGCATTAAGCAGAGAAGTCATTTTTGGAGCAAATACAACAGTCTGCTTCTGTTCAGGTGCACTATTTTTCTACCTCTGTTACACCAAATTATATGTTTAATACAGGCACAGTGCACCCTGCAAGCACCCAGAACTCCAGCAGTGTTTATTTCATCTCTTTTCCCAAACGCCTTTGTAGGACCATGAAACCTAAATATTGGTGCATTGCAGATTGTCATTTTTAGCTGCTGCAATACCCTGTCTTGTTTTGGTCCCTACTGCCAGATGACATCATCTTGTAGCAACTTTTTCAGTGGAACAGCCAATGCTGCTTCCCCAGGATATTGTTGACTAGAAATCCAACAATAGCATATTTTCTTTTTTCTCTTTTTAATGTCTTCCTGCTGCAAGTAAGACTAGAAGGATGGGAAGGAAAAGGAAATTACAGTATCCTATCAGCAAGGAAGATCACAGGGGACCCTGTGATCTTGTGAAGGGATGCACTTACTGTTGTAGTGCAGCCTTGAAGGTGGATCATATCTACACCCAACAAACACAAGAGCAATATAATTTTTCAGAGCTGGTGCATGTGTGGATACATATAGTTCTATTTTCTCACATCAGCTTGAGCTTTGTGTCATCTAATCTAATAATGGCTGGAGGTGAAGCCCTAGCAGTGGAAAAAACCCAAATAAACAGAAAACAAAACACAAAAAGGTCTTATTTGCCATGCTGCAAAGACAATTTCTGCTGCAAGTGTTTCACCGACTGAGAGCATGACATCTGGCTGTCATGTAACACAGAGTTATAAGACAAAATATATTTGTCTTGGCCTCCATATCAAGTTTGAATTTTAGGGCTGCACTGTGCATGCTCAAATCAAATACCAAACTTCCTCTGGGTGAGCTCCAAGATCTATGTTGACTCTTGGTACTGCTTAATAAAAAGGGGAAGAAGATTTAAACTACAGACTTTTGTTGGGTTTTTTTCGTATGGTCTAATGCTCTGCACAGCCATTAAAAGGATACGGAGTTTCCCACATGACATGACGCCGACAGTGAGCATTTCTAGTTATGGCACAATTATGTTTTTACTCTAAGCCAGACAGACTCCATCCCAGTGACTGGGAGAACATGTTATCTGATCCCTAATTGGTTTAACAGTCCATACAACCTTTTAAGGCTGCTGCCCAGATATGATCTTTATTTCTGTCTTGTGATGACACTGCTACTCGACAGAGTGCCTTGGGCCAGGTCTCTGGTTGCTTACATCTCAATCATTTCAATTCAGAAGAGAACACAAATCAGTGTCACCTGTATTTTTAAGGTTTTAGGAACATGTAACCCTTGTTCCGATCTTGTTCAGAGCAGCTTCACATCCTGTTGGCTCTGCTAAAGTGTTACAGAATGTAAAGCAGGGGCTCTGCTTTTTTATCTGTTTCAGAAGCCTTTGTGAAGATTAGGAAGTGTTGCTCTGCTCTCTCCCACCTTGCTATCTGGACACAGAAGTTCTATGCCACCTTGCTATCTGGAAACAAAAGGTCAGGTTTCAAGCTGGGGTAAATCAATTGAACCTCAAAAAGGTCAACAGAGCAATGTGAGCTCGTAGCGGCTGAGGAGAAATTCTCACTGAGCCATTCCAGAGATATGAGACTTGGGATACAGGGTTTTCCCACCATACACTCTGCTATAGATATTTTCTACTCTCCTACACAATCTCCCTAGCTCCCTAGATAGTCTATTCAATTTCTTGCTATGGGTTTTTTTTTTTTCTCTCACTCACTGTATTTAAAGACAATTTGCCTTCCTGGAAGCCAGAAAATAAACACATTCTAAACCTTGCACTAAGATTTTCTAATATCGAATTACTCTGCTAGACTCAGGACTAATAAACCTTGGTGGGATTACAAAAGATACAGTGAGAATACCTGCCCACAATTTGTTATTAACAGTAAGAAACATTTTCTTCATTTGTCCTTGTATCAAAAGTCTACTGAGAAGGTAGGAAGGAGAAATTACAGAGCTTCTCTCACTGTCCTTGCACATATACTTTGAAAGGACCAGAATACAAGAGAGATTTTTGTGGTTTAATTTGTGTGAAGAAAAAAAAAATCGTGCATGAGATACTAAAATAGTTAGATTTCAACACTTTTTACTGCAACAGCAGAACATGACATAAAAATTACTGTGTTTGCTGAGCAGAGAATAAAATGAACATGTTTCATTAACTTCAGATAATGACTGTATTTTTTTTTTTTAACACAAATTCAAAGAAAATTGAGCCAGGTTTATTTTGGCGGGGTTTGCTGCATTAGTGTGGCTGCTAAATATAGGTAAATCAAACAGAGCTCCCTACTCAAGTTTGACCCTATATTAATAGAAATATGCATGACCCCAAGATACTCCTACATTAGTTAGTCTGAGTCAGGGCAGACTCCCTGACTCATCCAAATTGCATTTCTCATTTTGGGTAACAGTGGCATGGATGTCACAGGAGGGGCAGTAAGCGATACTTGTATTAACACCTTCATTTTTGGAAATTCAGTGTGCCTGCTACAGGCAGCTTGAGGAAGGAAGGCAATAAATAAATAAATCAAACTCTGGCTTGTATAGAGAGACAGCCATCCTTCCCTGTGAGTGGGGAAAGTGTCAAGGAACAAATTAGACAGTGTACAAAAGGAACAAAACCCCTCTATCCTGCTGTTTACTTGCACTGTCACATGCCATTAAATGTGTGTGCCTTGGGGGAATGCCAACCTGCCCCCAGGAAAACCTGGCCCATCTCGAGGAGAGTCATCATCTACTACTGAAAAAAAATGAAGGAGCAGAGGTAGTGAGAGGCTAAGACTATCGGGTTTAACTGTGGCTGGCCCGAAGCCAAATATGTAAGCAAAGGCTTAAGAGAACTTTCTGCTGATGTCTCTGTGCCAACAATAGATGTGGACAGGACAAATATTTACAGTCCAAAAGTGGAGGGAGACGAAATGGGGGAGCCAGACCCTGGCTGAAGTGCGGCTGCGGCCCGAGGTGACTGCAGGCTGCAGACAAGAGCAGGCAGGGCTGACTCAACCCCACCATGTCTGTGCACCCTTCCTGTGCCATGCCTGCCTCCCTTTCCCTGGGGATCAACAGCAGCCCAGTCACACTATTCATTCTACAGAATAACCACCCTGCTCTGGAGTGAACCCAGGCAAGGCTGCCCGTGGGCCAAAACACATTCAAAACAAACAAAATGGTCTGGAGACCCGGTGGAGGTGTTGACTCGTGTGCTCCATGCCCTGAATGCTCTCTTTATATATCTCTCTGAGGCCACCTCACTCTATAAGCATCTCTCCTCAACACCCAAACGTGTTGTAACATTACAGGAAAATGAGTTATTAAATGGATAATTTGGCTGGGAGATGCCTCTCACTTTGTTCGCCTTTGAAAATGAAAAGTAAATATCCTAGTAATACATGTGTGTATCTGACTGTGTCCCTTCCTCTGTTCTTTGTTGCTCATCTTCCTCAGCTGTCTGAGAATGAGAGTTTCTCTTAAGCCATTTTTTGCACAGTTAAGCACAACGGAGCTCTTGAATGATACTACAATACAAACATAATCAAATTCTCCTTTCTCTGTTCTAGGAAACAACAACAGTGTTATCAAAAAAAAAAAATCAAAACAAAACTCTATAGTAGCAGGGAGGACATTTGAGAGCAAAACTTTGCCCAAAACAATCTGCATTGAAAGCAAACAAAGAAGCATTAAAATGGCTATGTAGGTGTGATAACTGGCTTGCTTATTCCTTACTTTTCCAGAGCTAAATGTGTCACTCACCCTGGAGAGTGGTTTATTGCTATAGATAAATTCAATCTGTAGATCTCCCCTACTTTGCCTTCCTGAATATTTCTGTCTGAAGCCTAAGAACTGCCAGTGGCTGACCACTGAAGGATAGATCTTTAGCAAGAAGAACTGTGAAATGAACAGCCACATCCTGAAGCACCGGATTACAGATTATTTTAACCATTTCAAAAGCAATTATTACCCTTCTTCTTACACACCCGTGTTTATTGGAGTAACTGGAAGCACAGTTAGAGATGCAGAAATAGTCTGAAAAAATTGCTATATAATAGAGGAGTAAACACAGTTCTTCAGCTGAATGTTAAATAATGAACTATCTTCTGTTTCTTAGTCACTTTGAGCTTTAATGTCTCAATGTCCAGATGTCCAAGTGTACAAATGAATACTTATCTAGTTACCTTTTCTCCTAAGAAAATAACATCAATAATGTAACTCCACAAATGTCACAAACTGCAGCAACATGCAGCTATCAAGAAGCTGAACATTCTTCCTACGTAGCTCTAAGGAGACTCAAAAAGCAAACACAACCCTGTGTCTTCACAGATAAAACACTGATTACCTGCTGTGACTCTCACATTGCATTGCAGAGTACCAGGAGGGTGCTCCTTGCAACTGCTCTACCGTGCCCATCAAATTCCTTGCTTTTTGTCCCTCTGGCCTGAACATTAACACAGGCATGTCCTGATCATCTGCAGGTGCTGAATCATGCATTGGACATTCCCATCATCAGGTTCTCAGTCTGCACAAAGTCAGATTAAATAGAAGACACGATAAACTGCCCCATGAGGCCAGCACAAGCTCTGAGTTTGGCTCCAGAGCCATACTGGGACTCCCAAGTTGAGCAAATGCTCTGATGTTCAGCCTGGATGCTGCTCCATGAACACTTCATACGGTGCTGCCAGGAAGCATCTCCTTAACACTGCATGCGTGTGTGGTATTGCTACTGCCAAGACAAATGTAATCATTCTCAGGCTAATCCTAAAACCTTTCATTCTTTTCCTTCTGTTTTGAGCTCTGCTCCTGTTCTCCAGTCAGAAATCTCTAAGCAGGCGCTGACCTGTCTGATCCCAGCTGGGGTCTGAGCCAACATGGATTAGCACCAGTGGAGAGCTACAAAATCATGGCTGGGGCATGTCGAGGTCATGGATGTTTCCTCAGCTGAAACTACTCTCTCTCTCCTTCGTAGCCCTGTATCTTCGACCTAACTTTGCAGCTTAGAGAGCTGTCTGTGCTCTGAGACTCCAGTATTTCCACATTGCATGCCGGGGTCATGCAAAGGCTGCCCTCCAGATCAGACTCCCTCTATATCCAGACAGTGAAACACAAGTGCAACCCCAGGCACAGCCCAAGGGACTGTGCCTAAGCCTGTCTGGCAGTTCAGTGATCTGCCAGGCCCAGGCACATGGCAGGGGCAGTCTGCAGCGTGCCTTGGGGCAAGCCTGTGATCAGGAGCCGTGGCTCACACACCTTCCTGCTCCCAGCCCTTGTCAGTGTAATGCAGACACAGCCTGGGGTGCTGGAGAACAAGAACGTGCTTGTCTCCAACCCAGCAGAGCTCCCGAGCCAGAGGCTGAACGTGCCACGTCTCCTACACCTGTGAATCACACACATGTACATAACACAAGGCACTCACCATCTTTTCAACATCTTTATTAAATAAACTAGTAAGTACTTAAAATTGCAAGCCAAATGGGACCAATCTTCATTTAATGTGGCCAGACCTGTCCCCGTGATTCATAACATCAAAAAGTCCCATAAAAGTTGAGAAACACATGGTGCTTGCTGCAGAGCCATTCACACAATCTCCTTTAAACTGAAAAAATACACAAAATGCAGTTGGTAGTAATCACATCAGAAATGTCACACCTACCAGGACAGCAGAATGTAATATCTGGTCTCATAGACACTTCCTATTATATAAAAATGTTGGTTGAAGATACAAATTTCTCCCAACATCTCTGCAATGCTCACATCAACACCCCCATGCCAGAAACATTAGTGATAAGCGGCACAGTTTTTATAATCACAGAATCATTTAAGATGGACAAGACTTCTAAGATCAAGTCCAACCATTAACTGAACATTGCCAAGTACTTTTTGCATGTAAACTCAGCACAAAGGGCAGATATTTGAAGATAATCAATCTTTAGGTGTCTAAAGATGCAGTAGGCATTCTGTGGGTATTTCAAATGCACCTGGGCTTCAAACTCCAACTATTTTTCAAACTTTTCAACTCAAAATATGTTCTTACATCTTCCCCAGACATAAAGTGTAACTATCACAAAGTTTCAGTAATTATCACTTCAGATCCCACACATCTCTTTTAAAAGTTTAACTTCCTAAGCTGTTCTAAAACCTCTATGACATTTAATACTTTAAAAACCCCCAACTTTTAAAATTGAGGAAATGGACATATCAGAACGTTGCAAAATTCATCATGTCCACCCAGTAAAAAACATGTATTTTTCTTATCCAGCATGAAGAACTTGCACTGCATGACAGCCACAATTCTGACACTGAAATTTCATACTGTTCTTCTCAGCTTTGATGCATAGATACCGGGTAGTGGAACACACACAGTTGATGTGTGCGTTACTGAGACATTTATCATTATCCATGCTTGTATTCTGATGGAGTATTCATAAATACTAATTCTGAGTCAGCTTTGACCTGGCAATCCCCACGGAACAGACTGACATCCTACTCGGCTGAACTTGCTCACAAGGCACATCCGTCGTTTTAAACCTGAATGTTATTTCTGCCCTTGTCAACCTGCTATCTCATTATCTCACTATTCACTCACAAAAGAAATGATGAATCATGAACACTGGAGTACAGGGAACCAAACACACTCAGTAAAATTAACCTCATTATGTCAGTTGTGAGTAGCATGAGGAAAATCTCTGAGGGTTACTCCAACACGAGAAAAGAAGAGTCGTGTTCTATTGAAAATAACGATGAACAGATACTTTGAGAAAAATCAGCAAAATCAGGGCTCCAGGTGAATTTGCATTTGACAGGTTTTGCCGTGTGACGTTAATAGGTGAGAATTGTGAAATCTCTCACAAAGGTTTGGTTGTGTATTTGGTTTGATCACTAGGTCTAGAAAATATACTGGGGTAGCATGTTATACTTAAAAGAACAAAACTGTTACAAAATCAAGTGAAAAGTCTTACACTCAAACTATCCACGGGATGAGGCTGTATTTTACCAATAACAAGAGTCCATCCATGTTACTCCTTGTAATGTCTATGACGCAGGCCTACACTGGGAAAGGCATCAAAGTGCTCAGTATTGCCATGCACAGACTGCACCACTGTCACCTGCAGTGCCCGAGATGTGCAGGCAATCCCAGGATCCTACTGGATCCACACAGCCTCAGCCATTTACCAGTCCTCTCAATGTAGTCAGACCACTACAGATCATCCAGTGACCCCAGAATCTGTCCTCAAACCACCTCCAGTGTCAGCAGTACTTAAAAATCAAGGTGAACTTCTGTGAGAGGTCCACAGGGTATTTCTAGGTGGGATCACTTTATTTTACAAACAGTCTGTAGGGAATTTTTCTATGTTCTTTCTAGTGTGGCTGTTTTTATTTTTTTCCCATACAGAGATATCCTTGAGGTGTGCCTGAAGCCCAAACTGTGAACACCATTTGCCAGCTGGGTTTTCCTGTAACACGATACAGTTCTGATGTGTGTGTGACACAGGGAACTCATAACCACGAGCCCCATGGGCAGAGGCACACGGCAGAATGAGAGTCCGTAAGTCCTGCTGCAAAACAGGGCAGAGCTGACAGTGGGCCAGGGCTTCAAATGGTCAATGTCCAGTCCTGAGAACAGCTGCTGCAGAAACTTGCTTTGCCTGTACTACATTGATAACAGCAGGGTTTTCTAGAAGAGTCAATCAGATACAGTTTTTAAAGAAGACTAAAGTAGTAGGATGTCAATTAAATGAGATGTGATGATTGCAAGGGGATTTATGCAAACAGTGTTTGTTACCCTGAGCAGCACAACGCCTTGTCAATCTTCCTCAGCTGTAGATGTTTCTATGTGTTACAGATTTCCTTGGAAAGGCTCCCTTCTTGTAGGTGTTGCTCTCTTCTGCTGGGCATGTCCAGTACTCACTGTTTTTTACAGAAAGAGCCACTACAGCTCTTTGGTCAGATTCCCAGCTCCAATCCCAGATTTCTGCCCAGTAATCCCCACATCAAAGGAATACCTTGAAGTCAAACACACATCTGTTTCAATGCAGCTATTTTGGTTTTCATATACAGTAAACAGTACCTAATAAAAATTATATCAATCAAAGTAGTCTAAAAACATAATTAAGTCCTCTGGCTAAATGAAAAATTACTTTGAGACATGATCTTACATTCTATAATTGATCAAGAATTTGTAAAATATCCCTTTTATACATTTCAGTTACTTTTCTGAGAAGTGACCAGTTCTAAGGATGTCCAGTGCAAGCTGGTGATCAGAATGCAAGTGGATGTAAATGGTTCCAGAGCTGTACCAGCTCATTCTTCACAGCAGGGAGTACCTTGTACAAAATGCTGACTGTCCTCTGGTGTCAGTGAATTCCACCCATGGGGGCATTAGGACAAGAGGCAACAGGCAGAATCTGATGCACAGAAAGTTCCACCTGCACATGAGGCAGAACTTCTTTACTGTGCCATGACTGAGCACTGGAACTGACTGTCCAGAAAGCCTGTGGAGTCTCCCTCACTGGAGAGAAATGTCTGGATGCAATCCTGTGCCCTGTGCTCTGGGATGACCCTGCTGATGGGTCACTGTGGTTCCTTCCAGCCTGACCCATTCTGTCATTCTGTGATTTACTTGACCATTGCCCAGAAGCTGAAAGAGCAGGTAACATTTCCATCGACACCATTTTGTAGCTGTCATTAATTTCTATCAGGAAAAGATATCAAAGATCTGGACACACAAAAAATGAAATGCAAGAGAAGAAAATTAATTGGCATGATTAAACCTAGGGGAGCAAATGAGTTCCAGTTCAAACACTGGTGTGAGGGGAGTTGGACTAATTGCCAGCCCAGCCCTAAGAACCACGAATCCAGGACGGATGTGAAGCCTCTGGGACTAATCTACACAAGGAAAAGACCACTGAACAAAAATACAACAAAAGCTTCCAAAATACATTACAAAACTGCTAATTAATGCACCTATATACCAGAAGTGATCCTTGCAATTCCCTCTTCCGACTTCCTGCTTTAATGGAAGCTGCAGGATTTTCACTAAACAATTACTCTTTGAGTTAGAGCTGATCTAAAGATTTCTCAGGACAATGAAATGATTGCAGTTTTGATTGGTGTTCATTTACAAATCAGTATTGCCAGTTCACATGTATTCCTTATTTTAAGGTGAACTTGCAAAACTTCACTTTCCAGATATGATATCTTTATGTCTCTTGGTGAACTAACGGATCAATTCAATTGTCCTAGCAATTTTTTATTCCCCATGTAAGTAGCAAACCACCCCTTAACCCCTGCTGAATAAATTAAGCATTTTATATTCAGAAAGATCTCTCAGCACTTCTACCACCCTCTTGTCTCTTTCCAGGTAGATACAGAACTGAGCACACTATTTTTGAAATGCCTGTGTGAGACCTCTGAAGAAGGGCCCTCCTCTCTTCTCCTCAGTGCTCCTGTTTATATATTCATGGATTGCAGTCAGCTTTTTGGCCAAAGAGCAACTCAGAGCATGTGTTCAGTTGATAACCAACCACCACTCCCCAAGTCTGTTTCAAAGTCACTGCTTCACATGACAAAGTGCTCTTATCTGTAACCAAAACAGGCACCACTTTTTACTCTCCCACCTTCAAGTTTGTAAAGAGTTTTATAGCAACTGAAACACATTATTTACTTGTGACAATATTACACCGTGATCCCTATTACTGTGTATCAGTGACCTATAGGATGAGAACATTTATTTAGGATGTATCTGTTAATTTTTATCACCTTGAAATCTTCCTCCACTGATAAGAGCATCACAATGGGGCTGGCACCAGTCCATTTTAAGGTCTATTAGAAAGTGCTCTAATCAATAAGCCAATTTTATATCCACTGGCATGTTTATTTTGTATTTTTTAAATTTTCTTATTCAGAGTACCATGAATTCCTTGCAGATCGTGATAGAAAACCTCATGATCCTCTGTAAACATGATCCAGCCATCCACTTACCTACTCCTTGAGAATCACCTTGACAAGATTTTCTACCAATGACCCCAAAATTGCCTGTAAGTGTTTAAAAGGCATTTGGTCAGCTCTGAAGGGATCAGGAAGTTGGGCCAGATGACAGCTGCAGGTCCTTTCCAACTGAAATAGTATATTTTGTTTCTGTGACACCCTAAATCAGAATTTTGTCACTATTACTCACCAAAAACACAGATGAGAAAGACCAGCTGAACAAGGTACAACACAACATAACATGTTTCAGAACTGAAATACTGACAAAAAACAAGACTCAAAAATTGTTTTAAAATGTTTTGAACGCTAAAAACCCACACTCACTTTGGCCTGAACTTTTAAACATTATAATCTAAGGTTGTTATACTGTCTTTGTACTAAGGCACACATACACCTGTATTAGAGGTGTTTTTTGAATACATCTATAAACAGCAAAAAAAAAATTGTAGAAGTCCACCCTAATCCATCTTAAATGTATAGGTATTGATCTCATATTTAAGCTAACACCGTATTCTGTTGTATGATATATTCATCACAGTTTAAAAAAAATTCTTATTCTGATTTATTTTTTGTTTCTAAGTTGTTTCCCCAGCTCTTTGGCAAACAACAGGGAGAAAAGCATCCATGGGTTGTGGCTTGTCTCCATAAAAAAGTCTTAAGTACTTTCTTCGTATGAGGGGCCTGTCATCAAATCCATCCTCACTCAGCTTGGCCAAAAGAAGCATTTCTGAATTAGCAAATGCTGCTTCACAAGGAATAGCAAAAGAAAGGTTCAGCAAAATAATTTTTCTACTTTTAAATGCAAGAGCCATGAATCTTTTTTGGGGTGAAAAAATAGTCACATCATCTTGTGCAGCACTGTCACTACTTCAAGGTAAGTATAAGGTGGGTTCTTTAAACTCTTCACCCTGGTAGTGCCTGTGATATCCAAACTGTTACCTTCATCAGGAGCTAATGTAGGTCTGATGAACCCTGCTCAGTGACAGATTTATACAGGTCATGCTCAGAAGTTACTTAGTGACATTGATTCATTTTCTGATAAAAAGCTGATTATAAAGGTTTGAAATTTGCAATTGCTCAGCAAAAGGGCAACACTATTTCCTTTAAACGAAGTCCTGCACACTGTTTTAGTAAATATATTTATAACAATAATTCTTTCCCCATGTATAGACCCTTGTCTGGTTATTCAAAGTAAAAGGCTCTCATTGTGCACCACAGCCTCAGCCCTGGAACCATTGTCCACTCACCACTAAATAACTGTGTACCAAAAGTGTTCTTTAGAACCAAGTTTCAAGTAGGAAATTTTTTGTGCTCTTTCTTGGGGAAAAAAAAGTCAAGCAAATTTATTCTGAGATGACTTGTATAAACAAATAACAGCACCACTAGAGAGTCCTCATCACAGCAGTGTCATACATATGGAGCATGCTAACAAGACAAATTTATCCCAGTACATTATGGCAATGGAGAGCTTGAGAGTTTCCTGTGGGAGGGTTCACAAACTGTGCACTATTGGGAAGCTTTACAGGGTAGAAATGTGAGAAGGAAGCAGAAATAAATACTCTCTCTTTTTTCTACATGCAAGTTTTCCCTTCTCTTCAGCCACCCGACTGCTTTGGCTCCCAACACCACTGCAAGACTCCAGGCCTGCAGCAGTGCCAGTTCACAAGCGTGGCTGTTGCTCTTTCCATCACCCTGCACTTCCATCCTGTTGTCCTGATGCCCTTCCCAACCACTTCTTCCCTCCTCCAACTCATTTTATTTTCGTATCAGATTTTCAGCCCTGTTCACAGCACAGTCACTGCCACGTTTCTAGACACAGGACAGAGTGAAGCACAGGCAGGAGAAAAGAGCTGGGAATGTCCCTGTATCCCCTGTTTCAGCCCCACTGATTCACACTGTAGCACCTTCAGCCTCTGTAACAAGCAATTATGCTGCAGCATTAAGAAACATTTTCAAATCAGTTCTGCACTCACGTGTTCTTTTGGATGTGCTAAAGATCTCCACTGCTTCATCCTCTGAGGCAGCAAACTGAAAACAAGTCTCAGCTTAATGTACTGCTAGAATGTGCTTAAGAAGCTGCAAAATGAGTAACACTGGAAACAGTAATGAAAACTTGCATGTGACTAAAAAAAACAGACTAGAAAATTTTTCTAGAAATCTATTATGACTTATTGAAGTATTGAAAAAAAAAAAAAACTAGAAGAAGAAGAAGGGTGATCCTATGCATAATAAGAGACTAACAGGAAGGTGCAGTGGAAGGGCACATTGGGGATATTCATTTATTCATGGTGTGTCAGACAGAGTCCGGGCCCTCTCGGATGGCAGGCTCCTCAACATCAAACCCAGAGCACCCTTTGCATTTGTCTGACTTTCATCAGCTGACACCCTCTTGGCCTGTACTGTACATCAGTTTCTCAAGAGAAAAAGAAGAGCTATGATAAGTATTGCCCTAGTGCCCCCTGCTTTTTCAACACAGCTACTTGTCCACAAGACGTACAGAGGTGTCCAAAACCTCAAGTGAATGTGGCAGGCACTGAACACTGGGAGCTATTCTTGTCTCACTACCCTCTATAAACACAATGGCCAACCATGTCCCTTACTGCCTCATTCAGCTGTCAGCATCTAAATGCTTTGTAGCCTCCAAATGGGCCAGTCCTAGACTGACAGACTGAAAAATAGAAAGATTACAGGCTGTGTAACTCCATTACAGTACAGAGGTGCTTTGTAATCAGTCAATGCTTCTCTTCACACTCCTGCAGGGAAAAATCCCAGCCCATGATTTTACTGCTCTTTTGCTGTAAGGCAAATAATTTCTCAGCTCTCCATCACCCCTGGCCCCTGTGTTTATAGCTCCATGCTCTCTCAGGTCCAGCCTACTTTGCTTCATATTGTTTTTCCAAATGCTTTAGAAAGTTTTGAATCTGAAGAGGAGCTTTGAATGTGCTATGATAGAAAGTCTTAGGAAAGCACTTCAGAAATGGCTCTGCAGTTTTAGGGAATCAATATCCTGCAAGCTTTAGTTACTTTATTGAAATACAGTGAATCATTACAATCAAGTCCCCTATTCTTTACAGCAGGGAAGGACTGAGCCCTCATTCTGTTTACAATGCTTATATAACAAATCAAATCAAGATTGGCTAGAGAAAGACAGAAGAACTAATAAAAACTAAAGTACATAGAGATTTTTCACCATTTATCTTAATTTAAATAGTTTGTTCTCAAAAGGCAAACACTTTTTTAAGGTCTGGAAAAAAATAAACAGTTCTTCCTCAGAGTTGGTATAGCCTATATGCAATTTACATAGGTGGGCAATGCAATACATAAACAGATAGGTAAATATAATAGATAAGGAATTTAAAAGCCCATGAATTTTTAGCCTCAACTTTTCTAGAAGCTTGCTTTGTGCCCTGGACACAGCATTTCCCTTCTGAATGTCCCTGTCTTTTAAAGGGGAGTAAACAAAAAATAAAGCTTTTCCAAAGTAATCTATGAATGAAATAAGTAGCTCTTTGATCAGATTCAGCTTTCTAAGCTGCCCACAGAGGACTAATGATGGCAGTTCTTCAGGACTGTATTAACTCTGAATATGCATTTGACTCATACACACTTAAAACTTCCACACTCTCAGCCAGGGATAGCAAAAGGTGTTGAAAATGAGATGAGTTTTGTAATTGGTTTCACAAAGACCAAGTCTTTATGGCCCAGGTAAGGATCATTTTGTAATGAGGCATATCCACCCTGCTCCCCTGACTTTTCAACATCTCTTCCTATGGTTGCAGGCTCTGGAAGTCTTCAGTGTTCAGATGGAAAAGGTCAGGACTCCTGAGTTCCAGGCAGGAAAAGGTAGGGCATGACAAAACGGGCAGAGTCAGATGACAGCCCTCAGCTGTGCTGTGCAGGAACACTGCCCACTGACCTAAGCAAACATTTGAACCTGTCCCTGCTATTTATTTGACTAAAGATCAAATGCAAATGATGGCAGAAGGAATTAAAAGGACAGAATAAACTGAAAGTTGTTAAGGGGCTGTCTGTGTTCTCCAGAATGTCTCCTGACAGAGTGGGACAGACATAGCCATAGTTTTCCAGAGCAGCTGCCAGCTGGCCACTGTGGGACACAAGGGTGTGGGGAGCTAGTCACCCAGGCAGAGTGACAGAGGCAGCTCCTGCTCTCACCAGGGAAGAGACACTGCCAGAGAGTGACACCAAGCCCAAGCCAAGGTCAGGTGTTTCAGCATGACACTGCAGAAAAGAGAGTGAATGGCTTATGGGGCCCTGCAGAGAGGACTTGGAGGTTCTGGTGGATGAACAGCTGGACCTGACCTGTTAATGTGTGCTTTCAGCCCAGAAACCAACCACACCCTGAGCTGCATCAGAAGTGTGGCCAGCAGGTCAAGAGCTGTGATTCTCACTCACTGCTCTGCTCTCACAAGATCCCCACTTGGCTGCAGTTCTGCATCCAGTTCTTTGGTCCCCTGCATAGGACAGACATGGGCCTGTTAGAGTCGATCCAGAGGAGGCCACAAAAAAGGTCACAAGGCTAGAGCATCTCTCTATGCAGACAGGCTGAGAGAGTTGGGGTTGTTCAGCCTGGAGAAGAGAAAGCTCCAGGGAGACCTTACTGTTTAAGTTTCAATACAGTAAACAGTTGCAGTTTCAGTACATTAAAAAGACAGAGAGACTTTTTACCAAGGCCTGCAGTGACAAGATGAAGGGCAACAGTTTATACTGAAAGAGGGCAGGTTTAGATGCAAGGAAGAAACTCTTCCCTGTGAGGGTGGTGAGGGACTGGCATGGGCTGCCCAGTGAAGCTGTGGATGCCCCACACCCACACACTGGAAGTGTTCAAGGCCAGGTTGGATGGGGCTTTGAGCAACCTGGTCCCTGTCCACGGCAGGGGGTTGGAAGCAGAGATCTTTAAGGTCCCTTCAACCCATGATCCTATGATATAGATACAGAGTTGGCAGCAGCCTGTGAATTTCAGACTCAGATCCTCAATCTCCAAAACAAAATCTGTGGGAAAGGCTTTTTCTCCAAAATTACAGCTTTCACAAAAAAAAAAAAAAATAATTTCAGTTCTTCAGGCTGAAAATTGTACATTCCAATCTGAAAATGGCAACACTTGATGACAATGCCTCAGAACTTGTCCACTATGTGACTCACCTTCTATTTTCTTTTATGTGCTCTAGATTTGGCTACACTGCACCTCCAAAAGTATGAGGCCCCCCTGTCTTGTTGAAAATGCCTGCTTGTAGCAAAACCAGAAATTTATCCACCAAAGAGAACAAAAATGTAAGTTCCCAAAACTGCAATTCCTATATAGTATTGTAGTGTAATTTCCAAACAACTACTTGTTTTGTTTGTGTTTGGGGTTTTGTTCCCTAACACAGTACAAAAAATTTCAACAGAAAGCTGCTACTTTTAAAGTAGCAACAGCAGCAACTTCAACAGATAGGAAGTAGTGTAATATATTTTTACTTTAGTCATTAAAAACTAGATAATACAAATGCATCTGGCAGTGTCTTTTTTTGCAGCAATCACTGATTGGAAAATGAACTAATTGGGCATTAGGTCTTTTCCTCTGACCAGCAGGAAACCACCTTCAAAAAACAAGTCTTACATTTCTCACTGAGAACAGAATAAGAGAAGAAATCTTGCTAAATCAAGGCTGTCATATCATTAAATATGCAAAGGGAAGTGTATTTGAGCAGGAAGAGACAACTAAGAACAAAATAACTATGCAGGATTAAACGGAAAAAATCTGAAGAAGTAACCACACTTGGGATATCATAAGGAGAGACAGAGGGAGATCTAAAAATGAAATGTACCTCACAACCACTGAGTTTTAGAAGTCCCGGGAAGTTGGATGGAGGTAAAGGACTATACTGCCTAAGTTCAGGGACCTGCTGTATAAAGATCATCTGGCTCTGCTTGATGACACCAGGGCTACAACATCTAAGACCCCTCACACTGAGTGATGTGCAAGCGAGTACAAACTTCTGCAGCCAGCAGTTCTTGTGAAAAAAAAAAAGGGAAGATTTACAATGCCCTTGAGTAAGTAAAGCTAAATAATACGCCTCAATTGAGAGATGTTGCTTTCAATGTAAAGGCCTGCCACCCTCTGGCCCTGGTTCAACAGGACTCAGCAGAACTCCTGCCAACACCAAGCTGCTGCTGCTCACCACGGCAGAGCGCACGCCCCCAGTGCCGCCTGCTCAGCTGCTCCCAGCGCCAGAACGGGGACCTGTGAGCTCCTTGGCAATGCCCTCCCCAGGGATCTCCCACACACATCCCTGCAGCACTGGGACCAACACACCGAGTGCTGGAGATCACAAGCCTGCAGAGATCTCTGCCTGCACAGCCTCTGCTCAGGTAACACGCCTGAGATGTGGGGTATTGCACATATCCCTGCCATGTATGCACTCCAGGGGGATGACACCACGTGCTGTCAAATTCGGAAAATATTCCCCTTTCCACACTCCTTGCCTGACTGAGCTGCCTGACCTAAGGACTGTATTAAGCTCTTTATCTCATCAATAGCAAGAGAGGCATATCCACAATCTAACTATTTAGGTAATCCAAGGTGACTAAGCTCTCAATTTAGACTTCTTTATTAGGTAAATATGGTGATGTCAGTTCTATTTGGTCAATAAAGAGAGACAAGCCTATCAGGGTGCCAGCTGAGAAGAGCTTCTCTTTGACTGATGTAGGATCATTTGCACATTTTACACTAATAAATACTATTAATTGCACGTTTTTTTCAACAATTCTTTGATTTTTGGCTACATAAACGACTAGAAAATGAAGTCATTCTTGCAAGGACCTGGAATTCTAATGATCAAGAATTGATGCAAATCTTTCAGGTTTAAGTCCTCAAATACAGGTATGAGCTGCAAGCAGGGCATGCTGGGATAATTGAAAATAAGTGTGAAGAGAATCCAGCAAAAATACCTTGCTTGAAACAGCAATCTAATTTTCTAAAAGATGGCACTTTTTTGGATCAGCTCTGAGCTTTTAAAAACTTGATGAACAGAGGCTATTAGTTCTCTGGTACTTTAGATAATCTTCTTTGTGAGCTTTTTTTATAGTATCTTGAAATCCACTTCTTCAAGGCTTTTGTGAGGTAGGAGTAGGAGGTTTAATTATTCGCTAGCAGTTTCATTTCTGTGCACAATAAGAAGAGAGCATGATGCTACAATCCCTCCATGAAAGGAAATCCTGTAAAGGTTAGCAAGTACTCCCAAATCGAAGCTAGCAGTCACCAAATCACCCAGCATGTCTCAGGCTGACAGAGAAGTCTATGTCAGGGGAGAAAGTGCCCATGTATGCTATCTTGAAGAAATCTATTTATAATCTTCTTTACTTTGCAAGAATGAAACTCATCCTGTCTTCTTCCCAAATGAATATAAGACAGTGTTCATGGGCAACCCTGAAGCCCTCCCTTTCTTTGCTCTAAGTGCACCAGCAGCTGTCCAAATAACACCTCAGTGCCATGGGGAGCACCCTTAAGGGGAGAGACTTCCAATTCTTAGTCAAACCAAGGCTTCCCAGATGAGGTTGCCAATAAGAACACCTTTGAAATAGTTCAATATCCTTTTCTGATTCACTTACCCACATTAACTTCAAACACCACAAGTGATTTCAGTGACACCAATGGGCACCATATACAGCAAAGGAGGAGCAACTGGGAAACTTGAGGCTACAGTTTATTACATTGATCCTTTTCATCAGGCAACAACCTGGTGTGTTCAATTTTAACTCACCCTGCTGCTAAAGCGGCTACTTTTTCTCTTACAAATCTCTGAACTTTTTTATTCATCAGATCATTTTTCTCACAACAATAGCTTCTTACAGTGAGTCTCACTGCACTAGCAAACATTAATTGCATGACAATTTTGAGAGGGCACAGCCCATTTTTCTATCAAATTTACAAAATGAAAGAGAAGTAATATAATTGACATCAGTCACTAAGCTGGCAGCCAAATGTGTAGGCAAAATCTCTTCTGCTCAGACTTTTGCTTCTGGACTCTAATCACTATCATCACTATCAGGCTGATGTCACTGCTAAAATACTTCCAGGGATAACTAATCTATATTAAATAAGCAAAGATGAGAAATTTTATCCCTTTATTGACAGAGTTTAAGACTTGCAAATCATTTCTAAGGGGCAGCAATAGACCATATTCCTCAGTGAGAACTAAAACTACTTTTTGCAGCTATTATCCACCAAAGAAGAAGATGTTTCTAAGTGCTTAGCTGCCACCAAGACCTCCACAGAAGCAAAAAGCTTTCATCCTTTCAAATCAGGGCATTAAATAAAAAAATACAAAAAACTGGCAGTCCCCAAAAGATGCAAAGACATCACACTCCTCTGGTACACTGTATCTTGGGAGCATGCTTGATGAAAGAATTAAGTTCCTTCTAGGTAAGCAAGATTTAGCTGGCTTTAAATCAAGGCTTAATTATAACGTCTGTTACAATACAATTCTTATTAATGATAGTTCTAATTGCAGGGTTCACTATTCTCTTCCAAACCCAGCTAGACAGCTTCCTGGAGACAAAGAATTTTGATTAAATGCCTTACTTAGTTCAATTTTCCTCTCAGCTACACATGCAGAGCTCCCACTTGAAGTGGTACAGATGTTTCTGAAAGTGGGGCCAGAGAAATAACGTCCTCATGGACTCACCTGGCACAAAGTGCTTGCACGAGGCTGGTGTGCATCCAATCATGCTCACAGACAAACAGATGATACTCTGTAAAGTTACTCTGAATTTACATTATGCTTTTTGAGAGTATGTCAGTATAGACAAATCACTGGCTATTACTACGTACACTTAAGGCTGGGTTGGTTTTGTTCCAAGAAAAACAGGCAGATCTTTTTGGCAAGGATTATTTCAAGGGAATTGTATTACATTTCTATTGTGTTAAATGGAAAACAGTGTTTTTAATCATGATAAATCAAGCATATTCTATGAATTACTGTTCATCTATATCTTTGCAGCATGCTTTTGTTATATAAAGAGCTTTCAACTTCACAGACACAGCCATAATTCTCAACACCATACCACTGCCAAAGTTAAAGAAGCAATATAAAGTAATTCTGGCAATATATGGGAAAAGAAGATGATACGAATTTGTCCTCAGACCACTAGGAAAAGAACAATTAATCATTTGTTCTGCTTTAAATAAAAGCCTGCTTCCTAAAACAGAATTAATTTCTACAGTTCAGCTGAAATAGATGGAGTAGTATTCATTTATTTCAATGTGGAATTTCACTTTAAGCATTAAAAAATAATAAAAGATCAACTTCTCAGTATTGAAATATTGAAGTAGAGAGGGAGGTACTAGGCTCTTCTCCCTGGGACCCAGTGACAGGACATGTGGGAATGGTTGCAGGCTGCTCCAGGGGAGGTTTAGACTGGTCATTAGAACTTCACAGAGTGGGGGGCCCAACACTGGACAGGCAGTCGATCCCCCAAATCTGTCAGTGTATAAGAGACATTTGGACAATGACCTTCAGAACATGCTTTAACTTTTGGTCAGCCTTGATGTTGTCAGGCAACTGGAAGAGATTATCATTTTAGTTCCTTTCCAAATGAAATATTCTATTCTATGGGAAATCTGTTTAGTGCAATTCTGAGGTCATAGTCCTAGCCTAAAAAGTCTATGAAAAATCTTCTCAGAGAAGTGCAGTTTAATAATAATTAATGATTTACTGTGTCTTCATGGTCTCACTCAAATAAGTCAGTTCCAGCACACTAGAAACACTAGCGTGTTGTTATCAGTTCCTTGGAAAGGGTAATTGTATTAAAATCAGAGTTTTCCAGGTGGCCAGGGAGAAAGACAAAGAGGTTAAGAATTTAGCTCTGCCACAAGCTACATGGGACAACACAAGAGAACATCAACTCTAAACAACTTGGGAAGAAAAGCTTGCCTCTCATTATCATGAGCAGATTCAGATTCAGTACACACAAAGCTGGTGTGAAGGCACACCAGCATCCAGCAGAAGTGCTGGGAATGGGATTCAGCTTCCTGGGGTACAGGTTTTACCTCACATTCTCCAGACAGAGCATATCCCTCCTCAGTGAAGGTTTTGTTGAGGGGCATTTCTAACTGAAAGTCACATTTTGTATCATCCTCGTAAATCTTTCAAAATTCTACACTGCTAATTCCCATTGCCAGAGTCAACAAATTTAAATCACAGGAAACAAAATTGCAAAAAATGCCTTACTTCCTTTTATGCACTCCAGGATTAAATAGTTTGCTTGTACTACTGTCAGTAGTCCAGTGTAACCTGAAGACCCAATCAAGATTAGGTCACCATTACAGCAGGCACGAAGAAGGAGGCAGCTCATATCTCAAACTACCTGCAACCTCTCTACAGGAAGCAGACGAAATACAACTATCATTTTGCAGATGGAAAACAGAAGGGACAAGCAGATTGCCAAAGGCTTTGAGAAGCCTGTTCAAGGAAATCTGTGACAAAAAAACATGACATAAACCAGTGCTGCTGCAAATGCATTTCAGTGCCAGTGCTCTGCCTTATCTATTAATCCCATTACTGTAATATTGTGTCAGGTAACTTTTGAGACTCAACTCAAACATGGTTTCATGTGTTCTGTCACAGTCCCCCTATCTAATCTTCTGCATTTATCTGGACATCTATTTGTGTACTTCCATCAGGCCGTGCAAAGCTGAAAAATTAGCAGGTGATTTACAAGACCAAAGTTAGGCACTAAGGCTTCTTATGAAAGGGCAATTAGGTACTACTGAAGGGTAATCCAAAAATCTTGCTCTAATTGTAAAGCAGCTGAGAATTACTCCTAAGGGGGAAAAAATAATTAAAAACAATCTGCTTAAACTAAGAGGTCCTTTCTAAACTGCTCCCTAGCGAAGTAGCACCTTAACTCCTGTTGCCACTGGAACTTAGGTCTGTTCCTTAAGGCATCACAATGCTTTTGGGAATCAGATTGTGCTGTGCCCTGAGATTATGCATCCAGTTGATCAAGGAGAGAAAGAGGAAAAGCTGCCACATGTAACAGCCTAATAGCTGGAGCGCTGACAGCAGAAGTGTAAAACTCAATCACAGTCTCCTTCATCTTGAGGAGATTCCAGTTCTCACTTCCCACTCCTCCAGAACATGTAGGGTTGTCAGACTAGAAACCACCCTGCTGAATCTCTACCTCCGTGATGAATCATAAAATCCTGGAGGATGAGCAGACAGAACTCTAGAGCCCTTCCAAACATCTGGGGTCCCAGCCTTTGGTCCTCTCTGGACTTTTCCTGCATGGACCACCAGGACAAGTCATACAGATACCTTACTCCTAAAAAATGGGAGGTTGCTACAGCCCTTTTACTTCTGCAGTGCCAGCAATCCCTTCCTGTCCATGCTCTCTGCCATCACTCCCCATCACATGGTAAATGCATGCCAACGAGAGCAAAGGCAAGAGGGGAAATAAGACCCTATAGACCCCACAGTCCACCCCTCACTGGAGTCTCCCTAAAGAGCCATAACTTGCTCTGGAAGAAGACAACCCATTTTAGCCTCTCCTCTCCTTCAAGACAGGAATAATTAGTGGGCAGGCAATGTTTTTTTCTGTGCATGCACAAAAAACAAGCTCTTCAGGACCAACCATGTTTGTGCAAAGGAGCTGTATCACCACAGTGTGTGTTGGTATGAGAGCAGATAGGCCACTGCAAGAAGTTACATGGCCAGCCCAGCTGGCAGCACCACATGGGAAAATCATAGGATTAAAAAAAAAGGTATTGAATTTATCCCCAAAGATGGGGATTGCATTACTTCTCCCATATCCCTGTATGAATGCCTGCACCAAATACTCACCCTCTTGCCTACTCCTTTCCTTGCCCATGACTCTTGTACTCTTCACTGCTCAGTGTCCCAAGCTAAACTGGAGGGAGTGGGAAAACTCAGCTTTCTTCTCCCCAGGAATGCAAGGTCTGTGGTTCAGGATGTGGCAGGCAGAGTTATGACCCTCTTCTACTGCAAGAGCCAACTGGGGATAGGTTTGCCATGTCTGAAACAACTGCTCAGTTATCACACATCAAGTGGGCTCCCACAGGCCATGTTTTTGGCTCTCTGCTCTGCTTGATCCTGGATTCAGAGCTGTGCTCCAAGCACTCCAGTCAGTGCATGGTTCCCTAACTTTCCATAACACAACATCTCCTCACAGGTATCTGTGCCCAGCTCTAGAGTGACACATGGTCTGAATATGGAGATAAATTGAGAGTTATAAATGCTACACAGTATTAAGCAGCTCTGAAAAGCAGCATTTCTGATCATTTCCTTGCACCTAGGTGTCTTAGTTTTTCCTAACTCCCATTTTAGGTGCCAAGACAGAGGTTCTGGACTTCTCTGTGGAATTCCCTGTAACTTAACTAACCAGTTCCTAAAGCAGGACTCACAGGAGTCTGGCGAGGATAAGTATTAAGTACATTGAGGCCTAATAAGATCACATAAATAAGACAGAGATCATTCCAAGATAAATACCAGGCACATCCGGAATCTCATCAGTACAAAAGAAAACAGTACTGGATCCAGATAAAACCGTTTTAAACTAAAACTCAACACTTACATGTTTTCTTACCCACATGCTTTATAGACCACTGGAAGGAAACACTACATCCACTAACCATGGGCTCAATTTAAAAACAACACCACCAAAGACTGCTGGCACCAGCACTGTAACTGAGGTGATGAGCTTCCCCTGGTATCTGTTCTAATCTGGGAGTCAAGAGAGGTTGCACAACACCAGCAGCAAGATACATGGAGAAAGCACAGTTTACACTTGAGATTGATTTAATGAGTTTTTATAAAGTCTTTTATGTCAAAGCCAGCTTACGACAGCCTCATCTAAGGCACTATCTAATATCAATAGGAGTATGCAGCATCTTGTTATCTTTTCACATTTACCATTCACACTCTCTGAAGTTATCCAGAAAAAACGTGCTTTGTGGGAGCCACCAGGCTCAAATTTTTTTGCCTATTTCAGGTCTGACATTTAAATTTATCTTGAACTAACTAGGGGTGGGAGGTGACAATTTTATTTCATAAAAGCTTTGAAGTTTGGACAGGAAGAGAAACATATCTTTCAGCGTCTTCACAAAAATTATTTCAAAACATCTATTTTCATATCGAAGTTACAGAGAAATGTCTGTATGAGTTAAGACTGGAATGGGAAATCCATGTTTTTAACATCTTCTAATTCAAACTAGAACTCCTCATTAGATCAAAATATTCTGAATATATAAATATATATACGGGAGCTTAAACCCAGACAACCTCCACCCATGCTAGTCCACTACCCCCCATATAAGCTTCTGAGTGGTAGTATTATTGAAATTATATAGAAAGTTTATTGAAAATACAAACAGGTTTACTTCATTAGTTATATGTATTGGAAAATGTTCCCATCTTGTTCCAGTTGTAAGAAGCAAGTTCAAAGCTGAAGGAAAGCAACAGTTACCAGAGAGAACTCTCCCATCATCCTGAACACTAGAGGAAAACATTACCTCAGTATCTAGGCCCAGATCAGAAGCTTCAATCCCTACATAACCTGCATGTTGGCTTCTCAAGGAAAATATCTCACAGAATGGCAGCTCTTGAAGTGAACTTCCCAGTCGGAGACTCAGACTGCCGAGATTTTTGCATCCTTTTGACAACTTACATAACTACATACAAAACATAACATCATGAACTGATTTAAAGAACATTTTCTTCCTCAGCATAAGCAGCTCCATTAACCAGCTTACCACTTAAGATTAACACAAGTCCATAAAGCAGGTGTTAAACAGACCTTGTATTGATCTCTTCAATCTGGAATGAATTTTACTGCCAATACATGGCCACATGCTTTTAAGATATATATAATCATTAATTGTCTGTGTCAAGATTAGAGGCTGTAAAAATATGAACCCAGCATTTTGACTGTTTCATGCTCGATTTCATTAGGTAGTAAAATTGCTTAATGAATCAGGTCTGCAGGTTCTTCTGCAAAGCTCTCACCTTCAAACACTGCCCATGGCAAATCTGCCAGCAGGCACATCTACGTACTGCAGCCTGAACAGCTCAGCTAGAAGTGAAATACACAGGAAACCCATCCAAACATAATCCAATGGATTGTGACAGAACAAAGCATAAAATACAACAGACATCTGAAATGGGAAATCACTCTTGAATGTGAAGCACTTGGTATGAAGAGAACATCCAGGACATGCCTTACCTGTGTAGTGCACCACACACGTCTGACCCTTCTTCGGAAATGTCCGTCCTGTTAAAATTATAAAAGGTTATTCTTTTATTTTCTCTGATTGACCTGGCTATGCAAGTTTATCTTTTAAGAGGAAAATGCTGAACTGAGACCTGGTATTAGTCATCTGGTTACTTTAGGATACCTGAAACACCCACATAACACCTGTAGATACAAGTGGCTCCTCATACATCTTGGAGCACAAGTCTTACGAGGAGTGGCTGATGGAGCTGGGGGTGTTTGCCCTGGAGAAAAGGAGGCTCAGGGGGGACCTTATTGCCCTGTACAACTCCATGACAGGAGGCTGTAGGGAAGTGGGGATCAGTCTCTTCTCCCAGATAACAAGTGGAGGGGAAAAGTGAGGGAAAAGTGAGGGGAAATGGCCTCAAGTTGCACTGGGTTAAGTTTAGATTGGATATTAGAAAACATTTCTTAGAAATCCAATTAGAAAAGGTTGTAAAGCATTGGGTTGTAAAACACTGGCTGCCCAGGCAAGTGGTGGAGTCACAATCCTTTCAAGTGTTCAAAAAACACGTGCATATGGCATTTGAAGACATGGCTTAATGGTGAACATGGTGGTGGTGCTGAGTTGATGGTTGGACTTGATAATCTTAAGAATCTTTTCCAAGCTTAAAAACTCTATGATTCTATACTAATGTGTTACCAAATCATTAATATGCAAGACAGGAATGGGATGGTTTAGGGTAAAAGGTCCCAGCTTGGCTCCTATTTAGCTCTTAGACCAAGTAATATTTTTCTTAGATAACACTCCTTATATATGTGTGCATTACATATCATTTACATTCTGTAAATGCTAAAGGACAGTCAAAACTTCATGGCTTATAACTTCTAATAATTTCCAGAATGTTTTTACTATATTTTTTCAAATAAAGCCTCAGTCTGACATTGTGAGAAAATCCATTTGTATTCACATCTCTAATGCCTTTCACTCAAGAAAGACAGCTCTATAAGGACATCTTTAATTAGCAGGGTTAGTTTTACAGAAATTTTTACAGACAAAAGCACTTTAATTTTGTAGTATCAGGCAACAGCAAAGCAGTAATACACTGAATTCTTTCAAGAGCCTGGTAGCTCCTCCTAAAATGTTCATACTGAAAGGAAAGAAAGCTTAAATTATTTGCTTGACACTGGAAAATAAAATTACCATTTCCATTTTACCTGTTCTAGGTACTGTCAAAAGTACTAAAAACTAAGGGATGACTTTCCAGGCACAACTAGGTGCCAATGGTGTATTAAAGATGCTAACCTTGATTTCTCAATGTTGGCTAGAGGAGTGTCCAGGTTCAGAAGAACTTAAAAGTATTAATGACGTTATTATTAAGGAACATCCTTAATAGCTAAAAACTGGGGACTGAGTTAGGTTGCCCACGGAAGCTATGGATGCCCCATCCCTAGAAACGTTCAAGGTAAGGCTGGATGGGGCTTGGACCAAGCTGGTCTAGTGGAAAGTGTCCCTGCCCATGGCAGCGAGGTTGGAACAAGATGATCTTTGAGGTCCCTTCCAATCAAACGATTCTATGATTCTATGAAACTGAGGCTCAACTCTTAGTTGGCTTTCTGGCTCTTTGGTCAGAATTAACATGATAACAAGTTCTGCATTACAGGACGATTCACAGGGTATAAACCAGCAGCTAACACACACGTTATGGCCTTAGGGCTCACATGTCAAAACCACGGGAGCAGCAAGGGATGATGAACCAAGATTTACTACACAAAAATTGAGAAAGGGGTGCTTCCACCTGAACAGCCTTGTTCATTGGCTTGACTGGCTGGAATATCCCTAGCTGCACGTTGCACAAAATGCAGTACAGGAGGTATCCAATAAGGGCACTGTGGCATGCTAAAGTGGGATTCATCTCTTTTAAATTCACAGCCATCTAAACCACAGGGAACTATCATATGCCAGTCT
>JAHLSL010000038.1:11531289-11568282 GCA_025920805.1 Petroica traversi | reverse complement strand
GCTCAGGGCGGGTGCGGCAGCGGCGGTACCGGGGGTACGGCTGCAGGAGAGCCGGGCACGCAGGGAAACCAAGCGCCGCGTTCCAAACCAGCCGGACACCAGGACGCGGCTGAGTGCAAAGGAAGGGTCGGCATTTCCCGTTACAAAGAGCCATGGAGGGAGGCATCCGTGCTTGCACATTATGTGTGCACGATGAAGGGAATGTCCCCCCGCTGCTGTTGGTGAGCAGCAGCATCAGGGCAGTGGTACCCACCGCTGGTGACCCCACACTGCAGCAGCAGTGACAGGTCTCCAGCAGGCTGGCAATGACCTTGAGTTTCAGTGTAAAAGAATTTTTAAGTTCTAGTTCATATCCATGTTTTAAATAGGAAAATCTATGTATGTATGGTGTTCCCAAGACGTTAGATTACATATTCAACCTTGCTACAACTGCTTCTGAGGAGTGCACCTGAAATAGACTATTTCCTCATAAACTTACTGTGTATTTGAATCTCAGGAATTTCCACTGCCTCTAAAGGAACAGTTCTCTTTGCAGTTCTGTGTTTTCTGAGTTAAAAATAAAAATGGAACCACAACATCGTCAGTTTTCCAACTGAAGGAGCTGTCTGTATCCATCTAAATCCAACCTGCACTTCTCTGACATTGCTTTTTCAGGATTTTTAGCTGTTGTGAACTGGGATCTCTTCCTGAAAGAAGGATCTTCTTCTATATGGGCAGTTGTTAGGATGTCTGAACTGAAGAATTACTGTGCTGGTTTGTAACTCTGATAATGTGGCCCTCGCATCCATGCTCTGAACTACTCTGACCATCTCCACACAGCTTTTCACACTACTCTGATCAGACTGTTCCTTCACCTGGGTGCTTGACTGTGTCTATCTTTTCTTTTGGGTCAGACACTTGAAATACCAGGGCTGGCTGGCTGAAGTTCCCCAAAAATGGGCAAGTGAGGAAAATCATGAGCTCACACAAGTTCAGAAGCAGTAATGAGGACTGAACAAGGATTCCTTTCTCCTGCCTCCAATTCCAGTGAATTCTGCGTCTGTAGGTAACGTACAGAATAAGCAGGAACTTACGGCAGTTTATCAGAGGAGGTCTGTAACAGTGCAAATTCTGAAAAGGGGTTCTTTTCCATTGCTAATCTCAGAGTGTTATTTGATTTCTGATCAGTAGAAAGATACTAAAAATGCATTTGAGAATAGGAAAATGCCAGGTAGGAGGTAAGTGGCACAGAAGCATTAAGAACAAATGAACCTTGCTAATTCCAGAGGTGCCTCTGAGTCATTACAGAGCAACAAGGACAGCACAAGAAAAGCTGAACGCATAAGGGGAGTTATAAAGGGAAATTCTAAGTACATGGTGTCCTTTACAAGAAAAGACTGCTTTCATCCAGGCTCCAGGTAGATGGCTGTGTCCTCTCAGATGATCAGAGCATCAGAAGGCATAAATCCAGTGAATGAAAGCAAATTACTCTTTGCTTCGTTCACTTTAGTTTTTAAAATTACATGTTTTCTTTGATCAGGGCACGCATCTCTCCACAATGGGAGAATAGCTGTTCCTGAGTTGTGTCTTATGACAGGAGATCAGACCTAATCACATAATAGACATAGCTCAGACATGATCACAGAATATCTGCTTCAAGTGTCACCACAAGTAACAGGCCTTAAAGGCAGACTAAAGCATCCTCAGGCTGACAATCATAATAAAAAAGCAAACCCCACCAACAGCAAAATTCACAAGCCACAAGATGGGATTAGGAGGGACCAAGCTATGACCTAGGTCTAACATGCTGTATCTACAATCATCCTATCCCATGGCCTCTTGCCACATGGTGGGACTCTAAATGCTTCATTTGGGCATAGCTAATTAGATCCCCTACAAACATATTCCCAAGACCATGGGAAAAAAGGTGAGGCTAAATTCCAAGACAGAAAAAAGGATCTGTAGAGGGTATCTCAAAGTTGTTGGATGAATATTTAAAAAAAATCTTTGACACCACACATATAAATAATGTTATTTTTCCCCTCACAGTATTCACTGGAGGCATTGAGATCCTTAACTACATACTAACAAGTCTACAGTACATAAAGATCTTGGAAGAGCAGACTGAAACAAGGAATGTTCATATCTTCAGGAAAGCCTCTGAAATATAAGAAAAAGTGGTTTAGAACTGGCAAAGAATTGGAGGGGAGCAGAAAGGACAAAGGGACTAAGAGGGAAAGTTCATGACCAAGGAAATAGCTAAAACCAGATTATCAAAGCAGACCAGATTAGTGTATTAAGAATGCTCTTGGAAAGTCATTGCATGTCATCCACCTCCACCACCTTTGGGATCCAGCGTATCTGCATCAAGGGTAAGTTCTGTGGTCTCTCTCTCTTCAAGGCTCTGTAAAACTCATGTTCCTGATCAGTCATTTGCCACAAGACCTTCCCACAGCACGTTTTTCTATCCTGGCAACAGAAAGAGCAGGCTGGAAAAGCGGGGGGTTCTCTCTACACTCCTTCCCAAATGTTTTGATGGAACCACATGACTCCAACATCTAAGATTACTCAGTGGTCACAAAGAGGATAAGTTGCCACAGTTATGATGAGAAAAACCCCAAACCTCGATGTTTAACAGATGAATATCCCATTTTCTTTAGTTAAAACTCCTACAGCCAGCACTATTTACAAAATATTTATGCATTTCCACTTTTAGGAAGACAAACAGTTTTCAAATTTTTAGGGTGTTTTAACTTAGTTCATAGTTCCTATATTGTGAAATCCCATTCTTCATTGTTTTTAAAATGTACAAAGGCTCTACAAATCATGTGTAATAGGTTCCATATGCACATGAAGAACACCCCTGGAAGGCAAAGCACTAAATTGCCCATAAACGGAAAACGCAAATTCTGCAAATGTAAAAATTCATGGAAGCCACAAAACCTCCCCAACAGTACACACTTCCCTCACCAGTATACACAGATAAAGAATCAGCATTTCTTGAAACCCAACCAGTGTTCTATGAACAGTGAAAAGAAACTAAAAATGTGTTACCAATACTGACCTTTCCATTCAGTGAACCAACATGTGCAACCAAGTAATTTTAATCCCAAAGTGTATAGGTCATGCAAAACAAGCACCACACTGGAAAAAACCCTGACCAAAATAAACAGCAGCCTGCAGATCTCAGCAGGTCGTGTCACTGCGAATGTTCCTGTGCATCATGAGCATCGACAAAAGAGAGTCAGCCAGAATCCATGATTCCTCTCAAAGCACATGCTTAGGGTAATTCTGACAGCACACCCACAATGATGGCCACGTGATTAACATATTAAACCCCAAAATCTCCACATGCCTCTCTCACTTGTCACCACTGCTGGTTACCACAGGTCTGCAGCACAGTCACCTCCTCCCAACTGATTCTTGTTCCAAATGCCCCAAAATAAAATTAAATTTCCTCCTGAAGCAATTATTCCAAATCCTCATCTTCCTCTTGGAACTCCTTATCCACATCTGTATCTATAGTTTCCTCTTGCAGCTGTAGCTGTGAGTGCAAAACTGCAGCTGGATTTTTTCAGTAGCACTAACACTGCCTTGAAAGCCACCACCTCTCTCACCAGACTCTTCCCAACTCAGATATTCCCATACTCTCTCTCACAATGCCTTTATGTGAGTCATTATAAAGGTCTTAGACCTTTTCAAAGCCTTTTACAGGACCAGGTGAGATAACCTCAGGTATGCACAGAGAAGAGCTCCAGCTGATCAGGATATCCGCCACCAGCTAACAGAGTCAGGAAATTGGTAGCTTATGTTCTGGAATGGAGGCAAAAATTCCACAAGACCAGAATCTTAATAATGGAACTTGCTTCCTCAAGAGATTAAGGCAATTTATCACTTCCAAAACCACATGGATTTAAACAGACTCGTGGTCTCACAAACTTGTCCCCCCCAGTACAAGGACATACTGGAGCAAGCCCAACCATTCCAATGTTGTTAGTGGTTGGAGAACATGGAGAGAAGGAGGGAGCTGGGTTTGTTCAGCCCGCAGAAGACAGAGAGAAGAAGAATCTCAGTTGCTGTCTAAAATTACCTAATGGGAGGTGGAGAGGATGGTGTCACACTCTTCTCAGAGATGCCCAACAAAAGGACAAGAAGCAATAGACACAAGTCATAGTAAGAGAAATTCTGATTATAGACAGATAAAAAATTTTTCACAAGATATGTTATCTAACAAAGCCTTAAGGAACCTGAACAAACTGCTGTCCGCCCCGTTCCAAACAAGCAACTGGACCATACGGCCTCCAAAGATCCCCTCCTCTAAACTGATGCATAAGTCTCTAATATTTTTTCATGCAACACGAAGAAAGAAATTAAAAAGTGGTAGTAAGGTTAACCACAATTCCAACATTGACTGCATGATCCTTAATCACCTCAGATCTGTTTGCAATGCATCATGCTCCAAAGTGGTTAATACACTAGCTAGCACCTCAGATGCAATATAAATATGAAGCTGCAGCATCCTTCCAGACTAATTAGCACACATGCAGATTGCTGCAGTGATATCGCTTCACTGCCTACTCCTTTCAAGGCAGCTTGATGAATTGAATATATGCTCTGAATTGCTCTGTGTCCCAGTATTTAATTTATATAACAAGAATGGTCATTCTACCTTGTTTAGATTCTGAACACTTCAGGGGAAGAGATCCTCTTGTATCATAAAAAAAAAGAGGGCAAGTAACACCTTAGGACTCAGAGCCTAAACTCAGGGTCATGTAGTGCAGTCTCACAAATAAAATTTCCAATAATAACAATATCTTAAGCAGACAGTCCAAGAAGATTAGATTTTCTCTCACCCAGTCTTTCCTAGCAAAAAATGGATTAAAAAATTTAAGTAAATACATCTTTCAAACTGTGGAACAGTACTGGAATTACATATATTGCATCTATTCAGTAAACTAATTATTTGGCTCTGTCATTTCCTTGCCATGGAAATTACAGAAGGACATCAGTGGCTTTGAGAAACTTTGTATTTACAGGGCAACACATTTGCTGCTTTCTTCAGTAAAACTATTCCTCTATAGTTTTGGTATTTATTCTGCTTAGTGGAGAAATGTCACTGGCAAGACTTATTGGAAGCAGTTCAAACAAGAGGAGAAAACCAAACAAGCCGCAAATATTAGCTACAAGCTTTTGATTAGTCTTTCGATGATTTTGGAAAATGTAATTGTGGAAATGAAATTAACTGGCATTCTCAATCCTCCAGATAAATGAATCAAGGGAGCTGGCTAATGGACTCAGAAAATTAGGGTTGTATTTGTTTTCCTTCATTCTGCATGTGCAATTATAACACTATTTAATGAGTTTCTAGAACCTCCTGACCAAAATTATCTGAAGTTATAACTAAAAGCTCACCAGCCAGAGAGGCAGATTGTAACATACCAGGGCAGCTACAAGTAGGACAGCACAGAAAGATTGTAAAAAGTTGGGGTTTTTTTCTGCCTGATACTCCAGGGATGGCTTTAATTCCAGTTAAGTGTCAACAGATCAGTGACAGCCACTAAAAACCTCAGACTTTTTACGTTCATCTCTAGGAGAAACACAAACACTAATCTCTCTGGTATTCAACTCGTCATCAGGGTTGACCCAGCATTTGGCCTTTAGCTCTTTTAGAGAAAGGGAAGGCTGAATCAGTCTTTTCAGGTTGTGTACCTATGGAGCCAAGATGGCTGAATCTTGGAGAACAGGTATTTAGGCTTAAACTGACCAAGTGGAAACATTTCTAATGCTTCCTACTAGGGAAGCAGAAAAAAGTATTTTAAATTTTCTTTTCCATTACATTTGAAGGTCTTATCCAAGATAAAAAAGAGGGCCAAAACAGAACCATCACAGCCTTTCAGTAAAAGTGTAAACTCCACAGGACCTTCAATATAATTCTAGTTAATGCTTCAACTGTTTTAAGGATTATAAAAGACGTCCACTATAACTCAGTTTCAGCCTACACAGACAGTTACAGGTAAACTACTTAAACAAGCAGGTGGATAGCAGCACAGTGTTTAATTTTAATTAGCAGGTTTGTGTTAGAACACATTCACCAATCTTTTTGTCTATATCAGGAAGATAGGAAGATTCTATTAAGTCTAACTAGCAAGAACATTTGTATGGGAGACCAAGTTACAGGTGTTTTATTACAAGGGTTTACAAATACAGCTGGGAATCAGCTTTCTTCAGACACTTCTGAAATTGTCACAAGTAAAACCAGCAACAGCAAACTATTCAGCTATCTTGGGCATCAGAAGTGTTATCATCAAACACACCCCAGACATCAAGCAAAATAAGAGAGACCCCATAATCTTTCTCAATCAATATTGTCAACCACAGTTTAACTGCCTGAATAGATACTTGAACTCATGTGATTCAGAAGTAATCAATTTTGATATACTTTATAAAATTTGCTTTCTAGCGCACTTTCTAAAACAGGGGTTGCTCAGAGCTTTTCTCTGTCTACATCATCAACCAACCAGTTTGTATACAGGATTATGTCCGGCTCATGTCGTCCTCAGTTCCTTTACAATAATAAATTATTTTCCCAGAGCTGACAGAGTTTAATGACCTTTTCAACTTATCAAGCTGGGACAAATATAAATCTGCTAAAAATATTACTATCCTTTGTTCTTCTTCAAGTCTCAACAGGCTTTCAATTAGAGTGATCTAACTGAGTATGAAGACTGTGGCAAAGAGCATTTAGCCATGCAAGAGGTTGCTAAGTTATGTGATGTGTCTGGTGGGAATTATAAAAATATCATTTCAAGGGTATAAATTTACATCATCATGAAAAAAGAAGGTACTAATAAGAGGCTTCTTCAAAAACAAATACATTTAATGCCTATGAAGAAAAAGACTGTCATAATTTGGAAGCTGAATGTTGACTTACAGATGGAAAGACCCATTAGATCATTCATACCCTCTCTTTGCCAAGACAGAAATATATCCTAAAGAACATTTCATGCTCTTCTGCCCAGTATAATTTTTGTAACATAAATGCTGGAGTTTCTATTGAAAACTTGATTGCTTTATAAAGCCTGCACAAGAGACTGGCATGTACATACGGGTGCATTAAGTCAAAAAACAGTGGTTTGAGACAGAGAGGACATTCAGTGGGAAGGATGTGGGCAGGAATCATGTAGCTCTAGAAAGAGGTATTGGTAGGCTGATCATTAATAAATGTTGTAGTTAGAACAGACATGCACGTAATGACTACGCAACCATTCCTTGGCATTCATCTGTCCATACCCATTTCCTATCCGAGTACTTCAGCTAGACTCATAAAGCAAGAGTTATTCATCCATCTTAGGTACTTTAGGATTGAATGAATCATTACCTAAAAGTATCTATTTCTCACCAATGACTTTTAAGTGAATCAGGAAGCAGAGTCTGACTTAGATAACTATAGTGTGTGTGTGCAGAGGTATGTTACAGGCTCCATGCTGTTCCCTAATGGGAGCTTGGGTAGTACCTTCATTTAGGCAGCTATACATATTTACTTCAATGCAGAAATACTAATTTGTGGGATGAATCCCACACCTAGGAATGAGTCCACACATAAGGAATGAGTCTCATTCTCTGTGACCATGTTTGCATAACCATCCTGCTTTCCTTCCTAATTGCTCACCAGTTTTGTTTTGCATTGTGAAAGCCAGGAAGACATTAAGCCCTTGATGAGAGTGAGAGTGAAGTAGCCTTCTGAAAAGATTTGGTTCTTTTCTCTCCACTACAAGAGTCTCACACAAAAGGGGAGGCTTGGGTGATTAACAACTGCTTCACTAACTCTACTCCCCTAGATGTGCTGGATTGCTATATTAGAATTGCATATTTGCCTTTCTGTAACAGAGGAAAGGGAGCTCCAAGAGCCACACACATCAAGAAAGCTGTTGACAACACTCCTGCAAGAGTGATGGACAGCGATGGTTGGAATGATGTGATGGAGCATCTCTGGTGCCTCCCTGAGACCCAGGGGGATTTCAGAGAACCCAAGGTCTAGAAGTCAGAGAGGTGACTGAGTCAGTTATACACGTATGATATTTGCAGAGTTGCCATCTAGCAGCATGTCCCTGAGGGTGGAAATGAGCTCACAGAATTTATAAACTTCTACAAGAAGAGGCAAAACCTTTGTCTTGCTGTAGCAGTGTCTTGTCCATCATATGTGTCCCCATGCTAGGTGCCTCCGTTTACAAATCAGAAGGGTGACACCAAGGTTCTGCACGTATGAAAAAAAAAAACAGTCTTAGAAAGAAGCAGTGACTTTCCTGCCTGAAGTCTCCTTAGTTTGAATGTAGCCTACACAGAAAAGATGAGGATCTTGCCTTTCACAATAATTTGCATTTTTTTAAATTAACCAAACTTCTTAGCAATTTCTTACATATATTTATGTAAAAATTACAATATTTCATTAGGTGTTTCCCACTTTACATGACGTATGTACACAAACATGTAGCTTGTGAGTAAAATCCTATTCTGAGAGCAGGAAGAGCACACAGACTTATCCCTGTCAGAGGAGCACTGAGTTACAAGGCGTAGATCAGTAGATCTGCCCTGACAGATTACATATTTTGTTTCTTTATTAACTGTGCATAATCTTTACATTCTGTTCAAGTTAGCTTATGACAGATAACTACTTTTTAAAATCAGATCTCAAGGCAAACAAATGTCAGTGTGAATGAATAAAGGCATTTAGTACGCATTTATTACGTAAATAAATACTCAAGCTTCTTGAAAGTGTTGAATTAAATGACAAATCTACTTAAATTGGTGAATTCATGGTGAGTACCTTTAAATAGAAATACTTTTGAAGTAAAAATACCACGAAGTATTAGACATTTCATAAAATTGAGTTAAATTAGTATTAGAAAAATTATTACTCTTACATTTTTATTACATATTGAGCTGGATCTCTCTTCCTCTGAAGTCACCAGGAATATTAACATCTATTTAATTAACTTGAAGCAAGATCTAGCCTGGAAGGGTTGTTTTACCATGAGTAAAGGAGAAAATGAAGTCTGAAATTCAGCTTTTCCAGTAAGGCACTGAACTCAGATCCACAGAGATATTTAGATACCAATCTCCCACTGGACAAAAAAAAGATGGGTAAATATATTTAAGAACTGGAAACTCATTAGCTCTGATCAAATTGGAAAAACATCAATATAAATCAGTATTATAAGAAAAGGCAGATCACCGGTGACTGTGCAATGATGAAGGCTGGATTAATTTTCCAACACTCATTATGAGCCATGGGAACTCATGTCTACCAACTGGCAGCTATGTGCAACTTAGTGTTCAATTTTGGACTTTACATACGATTTCTAAAACACACCTCCTCCAAAGCACCAAGGACTGGCTGGCTGGAATTACTCTCTGGAGAGAGCCAGCCAAGGTGGCACCAGCTGAGACACCTTCTTTAAGCTGCAGGTGACATTCTGATCTCAGTTACACCAGAGTTAATCAGAGGCACAGAGATGCTAATAGATTAGAATCTAGCTCATTGTAGGTGTAAAGATTGTGGTTGCTCACTAAAGTGTCTCAGATTTCTTACTGTGGTATTGCCAGGACAGTTTTCAATTACCAGTCTTTATTTTGAGTGTGTGCTGTAGAAATCTGTTCATGCCAAGGTGATGGAGAAATATTCTTTTTATACATATTTTTTTTCAGAAAAATACACTAACTGAATGAAGGGAACTTGTTTTTTCTTCTCTTTTTAAATCCTGTTTTTCAAAAATGAGGTTGTGGCAAACAAAAGTTCAATGTCTCTTATTTACTTTGTGCCTTTTTTGATCCCCAGTACAACTTGTTTAAATTCATAATCATGCCATAACTTAGGTTTTATTCCCTACTGTATATTTCACAAGTCTTCCATTATTTACAGCTTTTTTAGAGATACAATCTGAAAGATAACCTTATCTCAAAAGAATTTTGTCATATATGGTGTTTATGGGGGTACCAGAGGATTCTGTTCTCACAGAAGTTCCTTGCCCACATTATTGCCTCCCACCAGAACCATGACAAGAAATATTCCTTGTGATTCTCAAATGTTATTCCAAATAACATCTGAGGTTCTGACTCAATTGATACAGAATAGAGCTCACAGTGTGTCCAAACTCTGCAGATTTCAAGGAACACTGAGCCTTAGGGAGTTTCAAAAAGGCCACAGCAAATTCATGCTTACTTGACTCCCCAGTCACTACCATGCCAGTGGAACTTTGTGGATGTTGCCATCTTTGTATCTGTGTAACTCAGATAATTAATTAGAAATAAGAATCTTTCCGATGAAGTACATCTTCATATGTGTGTCATACGTATGACTTCAGATGAAGTCCTATTTCCTAAAGCCTTCAGAGATAGATGAAAATCTCACTGTAGCTCTGCTGCAAATATTTTTCAATACTTCAGTGTTCGTGAGATGGCCTGCATTCCAAAATTGAGGGTGATGCTGTTACTGGCAAACCTCACATACTCAGCCTTGTATCACCCTCTTATAATATCACAGACACTGCTGAAGAGCAGATGCTTTACAAGATTATGAAATTAAAAAAAAAACCAACCCAACAGCAAATAAAGTCCAGACTTCCACATGAGTCCAGTCCATGTTCTCAAGATGTCAGCATAGCTGGCAGAATACACATTTTCCCTAGCAAAACATCTGAGCATTCCAGAAGTTTCTGCATCCAAACCACATTTTAGGTTGCTAGAATCCAGCTGCAACACAGTTTTGTTAGGATATTTAAAGCACAATGGTGCAGAATATAGATGAGATGGTGTGCCAAAGAATTGCTTTATCAATTTCAGCAAAATACACCCAGAAGACAACAAATCAGTGAAACACCATTATTTTAAAGTAAAACAAATATATATTATACAGACTCTGTCAATTTTTGGAGCTGCTGGTATTGTATTTTAATGCAATCTATTCATTATAACTACTATGAATAAGAAACTTTTACTAATATAAAAAACAATAATCCTGCTACATCTTGGAGGAAGTACAGAGTAGTCAGAACTCATAGAGAAGTAGATATGGAAGGGTAAGGTAAAATCATTAAAAAACATGTTTTCACCACAAGCACAGCAGAGACCAAAGAATTTACAAGTCTTGCATAAAAAGGGATCTCTAAGCTGCATATTTAGCTTTTTAATTTTTACCTATTCCAGCCATCCTTGCTGGCTTGTTCTTGATGAATATTAAAAAGTTTTTATTTTGAATGTAATCTTCATTAAATAATTCACACAAGAAGAAAAAAAAGTAGCTGTGAATGAGCATGTGATATAATTCCACCAGTTTGGGAGTTCCTTAGTGGTAATAACCATCCTCAGTAAATATACCTGGAAAAAGGGTACTAAAAATTCTTACAGTAGAAGTGCAACTGCCTTCAACAAGATGTTTGTTTTCCTCAGGTGGTAATATAAAAATATATAATGTATAAATGAGCTAAAGATGCAGAATGTTATTGTTAAATCTTACATCTTTAACCACAGTGATAGCCTGTAAATCTTTGTCCAGGTTTAATTTATTCACTTTTTGTTAGTTTAAAAAGCAAGAGACACAAGTTACATGGAAGCTGAAAGGAGACACACTGGCAGAACAAGAATTACACAAAGATGCTGAGATGGGATTCAGTTACCTGTTTATAAGTCTCTAATGCCATCTTAGGCAGTCCAGGGACTGTCTGGGGATCATCTCTTTGTTGCCAGCTGCCACTCCAGAATGGCACTACTCTTCTCAGTGTCCTGTGCTGTACCTGCCAGCTCAGTGTGGCTGTCTGAGATATCCTGGGGCACTGCAAATAGTAATGGTTGCTTATATTTAAGTGAATTAACCCCGCCCTGACTATTTATGCTCAGCCATATGCACATTCTGTCCAAGCTAAGCCCAGAGAAGGCTATGCTGAGGAGGGAAGGATGGAGACACCCAGACCAGTCCATCTGACCCAGCCCTGGGCCTGAAACAACAGAGCCCACCCAAACTGCTGTATCCTCCCACAGCCCCACTGTGTTACAGCAATTTATTGGTTGGATCTTTTGAGTCTTTGACAACTCAAAGATCTTGCATGATGTTATATTACGTATTATGGAAAATGCAGGGTTAGGAGAAACAGGAAATTTTTGGCTTCCTCTTTGCATTCTGTCTGTATAACGAGGGAACAGCCCTCAGATACAGGTGGCTGGGAAGACCATGAAAGAAACCAATATACATTTGTAGCTAGGAAGTACGTTCCAGTACAATGAACACTAATCAACTCTCTTTGCTTCTAGACTATGTACTTGGGTGTTTTGGTTTTTGTTTGTTTGGTTTTTTTAATCTCAGCTTCCTTCATTCTCTTGTAACTGCTAACAGAACAGAGCATGATTTCCCTTTTCTACTTTCCTTTCATAGCCATTTCAGATCTTGCCTCTTTGAAAGATGCTGCCCATCACAGATTGCAATCTGCCTTGTACAGTTCTCAGTTATGTTTAAATCTTCTTTCATCCTTCAAAGGCTGGCTGAAAGAAGTGTCAGGTCATTATTTCAGGCTGTAGCTTAATACTTAAGCTTACCAGTGTATGATGTCTCTCTTTGGTAAAGACCTTCATTCACTGAAGGTCAAGGTATTAGTGTTATTTTTAAATATATTCCCAGCACTGAAGAGTTAAAAATAGCCTTCTACGAAAACGCACAGTAATTGGTTAAACCTTGTTAGCAATCACATGAAGTTGATAACTCCTCCCAGGAAAAGACATAGCCAAAGCAGCTTTGACATGGATTTATACTTAGAAGAGCAGCTGCAGGCCTAATGAGAAGGAGTTCACAATATAGACTCTTGGATTATTAGCACAAAATAGCGGCTTGATGCTGGAAAGGAAGGGAAGGAGACGTAAGAAAAAAATTTTCTCATGGTGATCTGCAAGTGAATTCCATGGATTCTCTACTTTAGAACAACCACCATTAGAAAAAAAAGCCTAATAAGATGGATCTGGGAAAGGCAAAGCTGCTGAGAACCGGCCTCAATGCTTTATATCAAGCTATCCACCCTGTGCATGGAATTGCCTGGACAGATGGGAAGCAAGTGATACTGACTACTTTATTCTATCAAAATGGAGAGCTGAAGTTTGGAGACTCAAGCATTGTTGGTCAATTTGAACATGTTCATGGTCTTTACTGGGGGCCATGTTGCTCTGCAGATACCCCAGCTCTGCTTGCTGTTCAGCACAAAAAGCACGTAAGCATTTGGCAGCTGGCCTATAGCAGTGCAGAGAAGAAGAAGCCCTTGATTTCTCAGACTTGTGAAGTTGGTGAGCCATTTCCACTGCTTTCTCAGGGCTGTGTCTGGCATCCAAAGAAGGAGGTCTTGGCTGTGCTTACAAAACGAGATGCTTCAGTCTTGCATGCCGTTCGTACTGACAGTACACGGGTTAAGGCAGAGATCAAAAGCAGCGGACTCATCCACTGTGCTTGCTGGACCAAGGATGGCAATCGTTTAGTAGTTGCTGTAGGCAGTGCCCTGCACTCCTACATATGGGATAGCGCTCAGAAAACGCTAAATATCTGCTCCTTTTGCCCAGTTTTTGATGTGGGAGGTTATATCTGCGCTATAGAAGCCACTCTGGATTTCCAAATTGCTGTAGCTACTGAGCTTCCTTTAGACAATATCTGTGGTTTCAATGCAGGCATTGCATTTGATGTGCCCTCTGGAACAGAAGCTGGTTCTTTAAACTCACAGTCTGCTCTGGTGCTTGGTGATGAAGAATACTCCATGGACACACGAAGAAAGTCCATAGATTCAGATAGATCAGGTGTTGATTCAGTTGCTTCTTCTTCATCAGGTCCTGTGGATTTGACCCATATCCTTGCAAACCACCGTCGCTCGGATCCCAGTCCTCTCATTACTCTGAAACGCAAAGACTCTGCAGCAATAAACAGTCAGGATTCTTCTCACTTGATCTTGGTGACTTTTGAGAGGAAGGTAACGACCACCAGAAAAGTCACCATCCCAGGTATTCTGGTTCCTGATATAATGGCTTTTGACCTTAGAGCTCAGATTGTGGCAGTAGCCTCTAACACTTCTAATATTGTTCTGGTGTATTCAGTAACCTCTTCCTGCATGCCTCACATTCAACAAATCCAGCTGGAAAAAAATGAAAGACCAAAGGGCCTATGCTTTTTAACAGATAAACTCTTATTGATTCTGATTGGCAAGCAGAGATTCCCTGATCCTAATCTCATTCCATCTTCAAGTTCAGACAGGTATGTAATGCGTCTTATGGTCAAAGAATTGATGCTGGAAGAGAATTCTTCAACATTGCCTAAGCAGAATATGTTTTATAACTTTGAATCCTCTGTTAATATACCTGGAAAAAGAAAATTCTTTGAGAATCTTGCCACGGAAGACCCACCTCAAAGCAGGGAGTTGTTAATACCAAGAAGCACAGTTATTCAATCTCCAAGTGGCAGGAGAAGACTCATTGAAGAAGTAAAGAGCCCTAGTTATGAGCAGAGCTCTTCATCAAGTGTGAGTGACCTGGATGAAAAAAGGCTGCCAGGTGACTCCTCAGTGGCCTTGGAGACATTGGATGCTGAACCTATGAATCGCTCAGTGTCTCTTCGTGGTTTTGGATCACCTAGCAGGATTTCCAGCAGACCAACATCCCCTAAAGTGCAGTTCAATGTGATCCAAGAAGCATCAAATTCTCCTAAAAACAACAATTTGCCAGGTGAAAGGGGAATGAGTCACATATCTAGAAATCTGGAGAGACTTTGTGGCAGTTTCAATGAGTTACAGCTGAGTCTTTCTGAAATAACAGACTTGGCCAGGAACGGGAGGAGGGTCTCTTTAGCCTACCCATGCTCCCAGGAGCCGCCTGTGGTGCACGTCACTTACCAGGTAACTTTCTGTCAGCTTAGAAATATCGTGATAGGAACCAAACTTTTAAACAATCTTGCATTTATTTAGCTTTAAATCAAGAGGATGCAGTTTATTCTTACCGACCCATAAGGAATGTAACCTCGGTTTGGCATCAAGCCTAATCTAAAATGGAATTATAATTTGTCATTGGAACAATAACTCAAGATGATGTGGATAGTTTAGAGTATACTTAACATGGGAGATTTGTCTGTTTGTTCTTTGATCACGCACAATTGTCTTGGACACTGGCTGATTTTGTGTGCATCTGTCAGAGAGAATAGAGCCAGAGCTGTTAATCTACAAAAGGCTTGTATTTTAGTTTAGTGCAGAGATAAGCCAATGAATTGAAGGCTACAGTAGCTTACCAGAAATGTAATAAATTTAAACCTGAGCTCAAATCCAGAGTCTGAAGATAGCCAGACTCACAGGAAGACTGAAACAAAGTACTGAATCTCAATTTATGGAAAATTTAAATGCACATGACATGAATTTGGCTTATTTCTACTTTGATTTCTCAACACTGTTCTTTGCAAAATTGGATGTACTCAATTTGTAAAACATATAACTGCTTAAAATTTTCTGAAAAAACCAACAAACCCTCAAACAGACAAACCCCCACCCCCCCCAATCCATCAATATGTAATTATGATTTCACTAAATAAATATAAGAATGTCAAACCATCAGGTTCCTATCTACCCTTGTTTTGGCAAATTTCCTCCTGGCTTCAATAAGAATTTCAACCAAGGAATGTTGGTTGGGTAATTATTTCAATCTATTATTTTCAATATTATTCACAGGAATACCAATATTGTACTGGTCAGATTTTTGAACATGCTGACAGTAGTGATAAAACTGGTGTCCCTTTCAGGATGTAGATGCCAATCATAAATGCATTCTTACCAACTGCAATATAAGCAGCATTATGTCAAAATAATACACTGCATTGTGATGATTTTGAAGAGTTTGTTTCTCAAAAAAATTTTACTTCCTTTAACTTTAAAGGAATCCATACAGACATCTAAGTACTCCTCCTTAAACACTCGTTAAGGGAATGGTGACTCAATTGAATCATATTCATTACTTTTTAGCAATCATTTACTTGGCATTTAAGCAGATTCTGGTGTGTAGGGTTCTCTGGATAAAAGCAATGCTTTCGATCCGAATTAGTCAATAATTTAACTTGAACGCATTATAAAAATTCTGGTGAAAAAGCATCATGTCTATTTTAAATAATTTAGGATTTTATTGGCCAAGAAGCAAGCCCTTCTGTTCTCCAGTATGTTCAAATTAATTTTGATTTCTTAATATAAGTCAACTTATTTATTTAGCAAGCAGCCCTGTTTCTAGGATTCAATTGAATTAACCTTTCCCAAGAGAAGTTTCATTTGTGACACATAACATTAATCTAAGATCTGAAGTCACTGTGCACATGCCTGGACAAAAAGTAAGATTTAGGTAACCTACTTTTTTTTCCTTTAGAAAGAACAACAGAAAAATTAAGTGCTTCTAAAATACTGCTAGAAAAACTATGTTTAGAAAGGAAGACTTATTTATCTGAACAGGTTAGTTTCACATTAAGCCAGCAGCAAGGACTGCTAGCATAGCCTTACAATGACTCAGACAAAGTGCCACTAATGGCTTCCCACACACACAGCTTTCCTGGGGAAGTCTCAACTAATGCCTTGTACATTCAGCCCCTCTTCTGAAGTCTAACAGGATCAAAGTATGATGCCAAAAAATAATGAAAAATAGACTTGGCAAAAAGGTCTACAGACAGACTGGGAAATATTTGCTTCATAGGCAGCTAATAATTTTCAGAGAAATAGTTGTTTTGATTAGTTTATATTCAGACATCTGAACCTTGTTCCTCTTTCAGGAGTTGTTTAGTGCACTGTGAGCTCAGAGACCAGCTGGGCTGAGGGTTCCAGCCAGACTCTGTGTTCACAGAGCAAAAAGTCAGGAAATAGCTTTATTGCCTTATGATATAAATATCAGCCAGTGGAAAACATTCTAAGCTTTAGGAACACTGCAGTCCAGTCAATAATATGGCCATTATCTTCCAGCTCTTTGTGCCAAGCGCCTGTCTTCTTAAGTGTGTCTATAATCCCCAGCACAGCAGAGGCTCAATCTTGATTGAGAAATCTACTAAAGAATATAATGATCACAACTGCATGACAATATTTATTCATTTAAAAAATAAAATGAAATTTTAATACATAACAGATAAAAATGTAGCAATAATTAAGGAGCAATTATGAACACCGTTGTGCAGAAGTGTTAATGACATATTTATGTGTATTTCCTGTTCTGCTTAGAAAACTAAAAAACCCAAAGATTTATTACTTAATAATTCATAATGTCTGCTCATTTAAGTTCTCAAAACCTTTGTTTTTCCTGTTATTGCAAGCCTGCCTGCAACTCCTCAGAAGTCACATCTATGCAGTGCTACCAGAATTTGTATTCTTTGAAGCCCATAGCCACAGAAGAAAACCACAATCATTCACACTTTGGAAATGTCACTGCACTATCACTTTTGTAATAGCATTCAGCCACCAGAGGTAACTTGATCATTCAACCCTGAAAAGCAAATATTATTGCTCTTTCATCACATACAGGCTTGTGATTCAGGGGAACGTGGGAGGGCAGACAGACAAATGCAGTAAGAAGATATTATTTTAAAAGAAAAAAAAGAAGAGGATCTGTCACAGATTTTTTTCAGTTTTATTTTGCAAAATGATACTTCTATCATCCTTTTCCCCCAGAAAAGAAACAGCTGCAGAATATTTAAACTAGTCTCATTCAAAAGCTAATTACAGTGGAAATAAAGCCAATCTGGATCTGAAATTAAAGGCAATTAGGCAAACCTCTCCAGGAGGAATAAGATTCATCTTAATCTGAAGAATATCTTTAAACTCCTACATTTTGTTCACAAGCAGCATGATGTCAAAAGTTTATATCACTGAGGGTATATATTGTATAATTAAACAGGAAATAATATCTTTTCAGCAATTAGTAACAATGACTTTCTTTTCTTAGCACTCAACAATAATTGTATATAAGTGAATTTGTACTTTTATACTATCTTCATACAATTTACCATGGGAAAATTTTTTGCCACAGTCAGCTACAAAATAAATAATTTTTTTAACACATATCTGGGAGATGAACAGAAAGGGTCCAAACATATGGCAGTAAAGTTCTGGTAGAAATACATGATTTAAAGAGGGAGAATATAAGAGGGGCACAGTAAAATGAGTGAAGACCAGGCTGCAGTGATGAGCTGTAATAAGACCATGAACCCTTCTGAAATCCAAAGGGCAATTTTGACTTGGGCTTAGCAATAGAAACTAAGTCATGAAAATGATGGAAGAGGAAGCTGATATGACTGCTCCCTGGAGTAAGAAACTAGTCAGCTATCCTGAAATTTAGAAGGAAGAGATTTAGGATGACTGTAAAAGAAAGACCTGCAGTAGTCAAGAAAAAAGTGTGATTAATGCATGGATAACATTTTGAGCAAAGGTTGAGGAATTTGTTATGAACTAATTTTGTCAACAGTGTTCTGAAACTGATCAATAGCAGACAGGCAGGGTTTGCAGAGGAGACACATTTCCTTTTGTTAGAACAGATGATTTGTTTGTTGGATACACAGATGCTAAAGGAAAGGAACATGCAATGTCAAAAATGAAGCCAAGTTTTCATGCTGCACAAAGAAAGTAAAGATCATACATAAAGATCATGGAAGCACAAGCACAAAAGGTATATCTTAGATGACAGTACACCTGAAGCAGTGGTGGCAGAACTATTAACAGGGAGCCAAGAGGAGAGAAATCCCAGCATCGTGTCACCTGGAATGCTGATGTGCCCTATAAATGCAAACTGCACTGGGATTTAAGCACCTCTGAGCATCTCAGATCTCTTCCAGCGTAAACATTTTACAGGCTTATGCTTCTCTGCCAGGTTAATTAAGGTTGCAATTGGAATGTCCCACATAAGGGTAAGGAAGGGAAAGATACCAATATCTCCACCACAATCAAAACAGAATCTACCAAAAAGCAGGCAGGAATGGCAACAACAGTAGAAATAATGACAGAGAAGGGGAGCAGTGCAAGCTGCCAAACCTAATGAACTCTACCTGTGGCAGTGCTGCTCAAGGTGCAATTAGACACAGTGCTCTGAAGGTAAATCATAATTCTCCTTCCTCTTCAGTGCTCTCTTCCTTAGCTGTTTAAGTGTCTTTTCATTGTCTTCTGGGACAGAACCCCACATCTAGCTAATTTAATAGCTTTTTCTCATCCTGCACAATGGATACGGGGGCAAAGTAAAAGCAACATGACTAATGGGTACTAAGGTATCACACCTGAAATCACCAGTGGAGCACAACACAGTTGAAATCAGGGTTTAAAAGGATGAAAACAGAATCCTAGACAACTACAGCACGATTCACTGTACAATGCATGTACTAACCTGATACCTTTCCCATATAAAAGATTATTAATGCAAAGGAGAGAAGAATATTTAAATACCTGTACTTCAGTACAGTACTTGAAATCGTGCCACAGAGGAAATTATTTGTTCAACAGCAGAGAATAGGGATGAATAGAAGAAAAATAAGATGGTTAAGGAATTAGCTACAAAGAGATAGTAATAGTTATAGTAATATAGTAGAAAATGGAAAAAATTACTAGTGGATTTTCTCATTATGGATTTTCAGGCTCATCTAAAAGTTTCATTAATGATCTGCTGAGTTATGCTTATAAAATCTGCATATGACATAAAGTCAGTAACATTTTCAGCAAAGGATCAGGATTTCACACCAGTAAATTGATGACTACTATTTAACATCTAGAATAAAAAAAAAAGGATTGAAATGAACTAAATGAGCTAATATAAAGCGCATAGTAATATATTCCAGGATTAAGAGATGAAATTTTGGCTTTTGTACATGTTAAGTGACTTCAAGATCACTGTGAATCCAAAATACAGTACTGTTATGAGAAGAACAAAGGCAGCATGTGGGCACATAAGTGAGGCATATCCTTCAACAGCACTGGGCACACAGCTAAAAACGTTTTACATTCCTAGACATCCATGGGCAAGAAAGACACATTGAGACTTCAATTTATCACTAACCCAGTGTCAGTAAAACCAATTCTGATTGGTAGCACATTCTCATTTACTTTACTGTTTCAGCAGTGGTTGAATTTAAGTTCATTAAGATGATCTCAGCATGCAGGGGAGCGTAGGCAGCACATTAGGAAATACAAGACGAATGAAAAAAAGGTCAAGAGGCAGAAGCAGCTCCAGCTGACTGCTCCGTGGGGCTCAAAAAGGGGAGAGAAGGCATCTCATTTACTGCACAGACACACGGTGTGTAACATCTCATCCAGGAATCTTTTTGTCTTAGTAAATGATTTTTTTCTTGTAGATATTTGCAATCCAAAATGTGAGTTTTGAAAGACAGTTTGGCACTGCCGTGCTGGGCTGGCTGCTGCCCAGAACACCCTTTATAGGCTATAAAATCTGATCCGGGCAGCCTGACATGGGTGAAAGAAAACAATTATTGAATTGACCATTTCTTTTTGCTGGATTTTTGTTGAAGGAGAGTTGGACGTGAATATAAGAAGTAGGTTAAAGAAATTTAATCTGAAAATATATGCTCACATATGTGGAAATATATATTTTTTTCTGTGATTAACATGTTCTTCATCTACCAATAAACTTTGTTCGAGGACAAAGCAACTAACATAAGAGATTTTAATCTGGGAATTTCAAGTCCTCTGACTCCTACTGGAGATAAATAATAACATAGCAAAAACAGACATGGATTTTGGGAAGAGGTGGTTTAAATCTAGATTTGGTTAGAAAATTGTCTTTGGGTTAAGGCATGAAAGTGGGAAGTACTAAGGCAGGCTTTAGTTGTACCTTTAACTCTGTCATAAATTACTTCCGTGACCTTGACTAAATCACTTAAGCTCCCTGTGTAATGGTATGATCATCTATAAAAAGGGGATACTAAGAGTTACCTGCCTCACAAGAAGATACAGGTTTAAATCAGTTAATCTGTGATATGACGTGTGTGAACACATTCCTCCAAGAGAAGGAACATTATCATCACTTAAACTAAGCATTAAACAAAAAGGCTAAATAATTAGAACATTACAACAGAGAAGGATTCTTGAACTGACAGAAGGTCTAAGTTGCTTTTTTTACTTTGCAAAAAGTAAAAAATATTTTTTAAGGTGATTATGTTTATCATTATAAACAAAAGCATATGATGAAGACAGAGAAAATAGCTCATATGAATGCTAAGAAGTGATAAAAGACAAATAATCGAGACTTGATCTTTCAGGTCTGTACGTTAAAAAACCTGTTTAGGATAAAAGATAGGTGTTGTGCAGTTTTGTGTCTACAAAATTGCCTTCCAGTGGCTGTTCCAATAATAATATCAAGGTTAAGCAGGAAACAAACTAGAACAAAGTCATTCTGAGTAGAAATTTCCATTCAACTGTTTCGAAGTCAATAGAGACAGAACCGGATTATTTTCTGATCATTCCTCAGTTGAAGCGTATCTATGTGAAAAATGGACCACTTGTGTCAAGACAATGAGCCTGTCTCATTTTTTTCTGTAATTCATTAACTGAAGTCCCAGTTTGAAGAAACTCTGCTATTTCAACCTGAACTTGGGAAAATGAAATAGTTCTTAGACGTGCTAGTCCACAGGCAAAGAGCACCTTTGCAATGCCTATACAAAACTCACCCTCACTGCTGAACATTCAGCCCATTCAGTTTCAGCTGCATTTAGGTTCAATAGAATATAGTACTACATAATTTGGAAATACCTAAAAATTACAAAGAACTTCTCTTACATAGTTACAGCTGTAACAAAAAGTTGCTATGGGTTTATGACTAAGAAAATGTTATTTCCTTGATGCATTCATTAGGTATGTCCTTTATTAATTTTGCAGCAACAAATTTCTGGTTGTTTTAAATGTGGAAAAAAATGAGAAGGTCTTTGAAAGTTGGACAATTCACATTTTTAATGGAAAGATATTTTTTATGGTTCTTATGTATAAAATTAATAATAGTAAATAAATAAATCGCTAAATAAATTAATAACAATTAGCCATAGACTATCTGCATGAGCAGTTTATAGCAGAGTGGGGAAAAGACATTTGCAACAGTCAGCAGACATTCTGATTTACAGAATTCAATGGGGTTGCCTGACAGCCCAGTCACTGTGTACAGAAAAGTGAAAGGGATTGATTTAGAAAAGTTGTTACACAGCAAAAAAGCACCCGTTCACAGAGAGCAACTGTCAAAAAACAGCACAATTAGAAATAAAGACAAGCATTGCAAGAGACATTTATTTAGTCAAAGGTCAGACTATGGTGCACATAAAAAGAAGATGCAGTTGTGAATTCATTCAAGTGTAAGTTTTTCATTAGCAAGAAAGATTCAAGGGTGTGAAGTAGACACAGACAGGGTAGGACTAGAACAGGAGTTAGGACAGATGAGATCCTTTCAACCCATTCTGTAACATTACCTTGGATCCCTTTTGAATGTACAAAACAGAGGGGTCTATTAAATTGGGTAAATAGACTGTTTATTCATAACAAATATGTAAAATCTGCAAACATAAAGATGCCAAAGAAAAATAAACAAAGCAAAACATAACACATGGAACTACACAGGGAGAAAGCATGGAAAGAACAAAATGAAATTCACAGGACAAAGTATAGCAATATTATTTAGAAGAAAATGTCCCATTCACATCTATTTCCTAATCACCTTGAGTCATTGGAAAATTTTCAATGTTAAAAGCACTTTCAAATGATAGCAGATAGGAAGATGTAAATTCAAATATATATCACTCCATGAACATAGTAGCTCAACTATTTTTTGTCCTTGCACCTTGCAGTAACCAGAATGATGAAACCCAAAGATGTTGATTCTCAGAGCCACCTAAATTTCATGAAGCACAATCAAGCCACCTTTATATTCAAGCGTGTTCTTTCAGTGAATATCAGAGCAAACTCCAAGGCTGTTAATCCATACATTCCCTCTCTCTCCAAGCAAGTCACAGGATTCCCAGGCTACCTTGCAATGACAGCTTTTCAGAGAGATTGTTGCTATGTCCAGTCTCTCTACAATACTCCCTGTGCCAAAATAACCCTGAGGTTATTTTACCAGGGTGGAATAGCTGCCCAATGGCTCTCAAACCCACCCACACATACAGCTGAAACTGAGCAGACCACTCATTTACTCTGGCAGCATCTGGAACAATGTTATTCCAGGTATGATACATTCCCTTCCACTAAACTCCATCAGGCAGGGAGGCTCAACAGACACACAGATGCCCACCCCAGGACAGCACATGTACAGGGCTGAAGCTGCTTTGAACTGCAGAAACTCAAAAAGCAAAAACTAAAGAGGCATTTTCATCCTCCTCACATGGGACTCTGAGATTGTGCTTAGAATGCCCCTGGACAATGATGTCATCTATAAACTGTAGGAAAGACAGACAAAGAAAAGGCAAAATTACTAAAGAACTGAAAGGAGTAAGAACAGAGGAATTGTTTTAAGAACTCAGACTCAAAGTCTAAGCCATTAACAAGATCTTTTCTTTTACATGCATGCATATGAAGAAAAGCTTTTCAAATGGATCAGTTACTGAAGAAACAAAAGATGTTCTCCTCTGTGATGGCAAGATCCATTTGAGTTTAGTCAAGCAGCTGTTTGATCTGCCTGTTATTGAAATGAAACACGGTATGTTCTTTTTATTTCTGCTATCTGGTTTCACCTGAGATTTTTAGCATAAAAGAGGCATTTGTGATAGAATAATTATCCCAGACTTTAGTAAAATGAGCTAACTAACTTTTTTTGGCAAGTATGTGTTTTCCCTTGTCTGAAATACAGACGAGTCTCTTGAAATCATTTAGATGCTAAGTAACTGCAGAACTACCTATTAGCAGAGTAAAATGTTAGGTGCCTCTGCAAAGGAAGGCTGAGAAAATAATCAGTACATTGTGCTACCTGGAAGCAGAATTGCTTTCCTGAAACATTTTGGCATTTTGTTTCACCCATCCTTACTAGCATGTCTCAGCCCTGACAACATAGTATAGGTTGGAGAAAAATTCACTCTCAGAACATGATATATATATATATATGTATCAAGTAGAATTTGGGATTATTTTAATGTAAGATAAAAAATGAAACTCAATGTTCCTATTTGCCATTCTCCCATTTTTACCACCTACCACTGATTAACTTGTAAGGAGAGATGATCACAAGGGGAACCCTGGCTCCAGACTGGTCTCTGAATTGCCTTGTCCCTGGCTGTTCCTGTGTGACACCTCAGCAACACATACACTGCCATGTTGAGCCATTTCTCTGTAATGCTTCTGAAGGCTTTTCTCATCAAAGACTACTATGATCCTCTTTCTGAGGTTGTTCCAGAAGACAAGGATATGCAGATTCCATATTTTTGTCAGGAATCTTCCCTGACTGCGCAGTGCAGGGGAAGCATATACGAAAAAACTCTACTTGCTGTAGAGATGTGAGCTCTTTCCCAGCAGGCTTCTGCAGCAACAAGATGCAGCACTGCAGGGCAAGGATGAAACCCTTTTTGGCCTGTATTTCCAGCTCTTGATTATGGAAAGAAATTCCCATAATAAACAAGGGAACTTAGAAAACACATTTTCAGCTCTATAGAATAGTTGAATATTTAATTAGCAGAACTCCTGAATTTAATGTATGAGACTTCAGAGATATCAAAAAGATAATGTCTCAGAATTATCTAATGTGTCTCTCTTTCTGCTCGGATTTTCTGATATTTGGTCTGTACGTTTACAGCAAAAAGAGAAAGTGAAACAGGAATCTTTCTAAAACTCACCAAAATCCTCCAGAATTATGAGGTTTGGAGCAGAAGTAGCTGTGTAGCTCTTTAATCAGTTCTGGCTGGTACTTGCTTATATTCCTAAAAGTTTCTTTTGATACAAGACATAAATATTAAATGTGAAGTTTAAAAATATCACTCCCATCCTTTAATACTATATAATTAAAGGGGATGTAATGAAGAGCATGCTTGTATTATAATGACAGCCTGGCAGTTTTTACTATGAGTAAACACTTAAGCATTAATAGATTGGAGGGAAAAGCTTCACAACTGTAAGTCAAATTCATGCCCACAGCAATGCAGTTAAGACCATCAGAGTTAAAAAAGCAATGAGCTCAGCCTCATTGTTTGCACTTTAAGCCCAGGACTGTAATACCATTACCTGTGCTAAATATAGTCTGTTGTGTAGTGCCCTGGTAGCAGCACACAGGAGTCTTTTTTTTTGACACATTATCATAATAATTGTTCACATTAAAGGGGTATTACACTCTGCAAAAGGCTCTTCCATTGAAATATTCCTGTGGGATATGCTACCAAGCAATTGTTATCAATGACACTGAGAATTTCCAGCATTTCAATGGACAAAAATAAGTCCCATGAGTCTGACACAAGAGTATGTTTCATCAATTTGATGAAAAATGTAATATCCATTTGGACAGCAGAACTTCCACTTTCAGGCCCACTGCTCACAGAATCTCAACTCCGTCCAAATTTAGAAAGGAAGTATTAAGAGCAGAAGATTAAAGATTCATGGTTTGGAAAGAAAATCTTCTTATGATGTAACAGGTGACACGGCAACACACAACCAGCCTGGAAAAGTCCTTTGTTAGTATTTTAAGGAGAGGAGATTTACCTTCTCCAGGAGCATGCTTTGTTACGACTGACAAAAATTAAGGATGGTTCATTTGGATTTTTTTCTTTTTTTCACATTTCATTTCAAAAACAGTTTTATATCCCCAAATCTAAAATCCTAACATAGAACCTTTCAGGGCTTTCTTTCATATCCCAGCTAATGCCCCTGCTCAATGACAGAATCACATGCTCTAAGGAAAGTGTGTCATATAAGGGCTACCAAAATGCTTTTAAGTTGCCACAGATGGGTTTTTCCCCAAAGTGCCAAACTGAAAAAAAAAAAAAAATTGAGAATTCACTCTTTTCTATAAGAACTGCAATATCCAGCCAAAAAGAAAGCCTGATGAATCACTAAAGAAAATAATTATAGCTTCATTTTCAAGCCAATTTGCTAAGAAAAGTGAAAAACAAAGTGGGGGGAGGCTTATTTTCAGTTTCTATGCAATGCAGGAAGAGAACTTAAATGGCTTTGATTTATTTTAGTTTTTAAATCTTGTCTCTTTTTTTTTCCAGAAAAGAAAAGGAATAAAAATGTAATCCATATTTTGTTCATTATCTTTATGAGAAGATTCAATAAATAATTAAAAGACAAGAAATTTTACTGTAGCAACTTTTGTAAATAATCTTTTGCAAATAATCTTCAAGGTGTAACTTTCTTTTATTTGCTATATTAATTTGAAAACATACTGAACAATCTTGGCTTGACAGTAATGAGATGGAGACCTCTAGTCCCTTCTAGACAATTATTTTTGTTGCCAACTTTTTCAGTTTTTATAATTTCTTCATCATTTGGGTAGAGCAGATGAGTGAAAAGGCTAAGCAGAAGTAGATGTCGTTAGAAAAAAAGTCAGCATGGAAAGGCTGGCTGAGTTTTCCAAAGATATTTATAGTTTATTAGAACTAGCAAAGATGCACCTTGTGTTTGGACCTAATTTAAATAAGGAACAAAATGCCTCATACCTTGCAAGACCTTTCATTTAGGCCCTCACTGCATTTGCACAAAGGTGTGTTGAGCATGGATTGTCAGACCTTAATGTCATTAGTGTAATAAGGCTTTAGTGCACAAAAAGAAACCCTGCTCTGCCTGCGTGCTCACTGACTTTTAAAAACGTGCTTCCTCATTTACGTAACTAGAGCAGTGCACTCATTTTCCTTTTCTTGCTTAATTTTTGTAGGCTCTTCTTGGATTGTACTCACTGCAGACAAGGATGGCTTTGTGCCATTAATATTCAAAGCCACACAAGAGATAATCATAAGGGATGGAACTGACAGTTCAGACGTCTGTGGAGGTCACTCCTACAAAAAAGGCCTCCCAATGCGACCACCAAGCAGAGTGACATAATTTCTGAACAAAGACCCCCAATGACCTTCTTTTCTCCTACAGTACAGAGACATTCTGTGGTCTCAGACACTGAGAGACTAGCAAGCTGTCTTCACTACTTTCCATGTACTGTAACTGTAAAATCTGTGGCATGGTTTCACTATAGCTACATCCTCGGGTTGGCTGGACCCTCACGACTTCTTCTGAAGGACTGGACCTACAGTGAAGTTGACCACAGCTGCTGTTACTAATGGCTGTCATGGAATGGAGCAGAGAGATTATTGTCTACTTTGATTGAGGTCAGGAGGATCTTGGAGGAACAGTATTATTCTAAAAATCATGCAGTAACAACAAATCTAGCTGTTGCAGGTGTACAGTCTACATAAAACCTGAAGAAAATACAACTAAAGAGTCTTTATATTCATTAAGGAAAACCAGGAGAGAGGAAAAAAATAATTGCTTCAGGCTCTTTCCTGTTCCATCTGGATCCCATGGAAACCTGCAACATTTTCAGAAATGCCTAATTTTTTATATGAAAATGTTCAATTACTAAAAAGGCTGCATCACTGTCTCCTGTCAGTGTCTTACACAGCATGTAATTTATACATACAACAGAAGAGAAAGACAAAATCTTGCAAGATAAATAGAGGATCAAAGATGTTGAATGTAAATTTCATTTGGCTAAATGCAGGTGTCTACACTGAAACTTTCATCTATGCTTCTGCACGATCAGTCAAAAAAAGAAAAGCACTTCTACAGCAGATTATTCATGCCCTAACAGATTTCTAAAACAGATCGTGGTGAACTATCCCTATTAAATAAGTAAATAAGTGCCTGTTCCTTTCCAATGACTGCAAATGCAACCAGGGAGACTCGTATGAACACACATATTTACCTTTAACCAGCTGAGCCTCACCCTCAGAGACAAGAGGCAATACAGATACAGGTGAGAGTTAGGCAGGCAGATCCATGGAAACTAAACTATTGTGATTATGGTGACAGAAATAGGCATAAGGGAATTTTCCTCATTGAAATGCAAAGAGAAGGATAGAGTGAGCAGCCATGTGTGCAAGGGCATTTTGTACTGCTGGAACCATGGAAAGGCTTGCCTGCTTCACAAACAGAAAAGGAAGGACACTTAAGCTACTATTAGGAGTTATTTTTCATACTGTGCATTTTGGGTCTTGCTAATACTCCTGGGGAGTCTTTTTTTTCCCTTCCTGGGAACCACTGCAAGTCCATTTTTAGGGCACATAAACTAAAATCCAGTTACAATACTTCACCCCATACAAAGGCTGGATTGAGATGGTGGATCTACACTCAGAAGACGTTAATGGATTTGGAGGTTTGGCATTAGTACCATTCCAGTGATGCAGCCAGGAAACTCATAAGGAACAGTTTCACTTCCTGAAATAAGTAAACAGTTTCATTTCATTGAATTAAATGTTTTCTTCATTCAAGTATCCTCCCAGGGACAAAAGAATCATCATTCTAAATCACCTACAACCATATGATGACAATACAGCAGAGTGTATTTGTACTACCTTGTTTGCAAAGATCTCTTTAAGCAGTCTCAAGAAGCATTCCTGATTGTAAAAAAAAAAAACAACCAACCCAAACAACAAATAAACATGACTTTTTAAATATTAAACTCATCAGTTAGTTTATAGTTATTGGGTTAATTGGATTTCCTGCTTCTTTGCATTAAATTGTGTTCAAATGGGTATTTGTATAACTACTCCTTTAAAAATTTGATTTAAGTCATGCTTTCCTTCACTGAAATCAGCACAAATCACTGAAATCAAATAAGTAACACTGAGCTCCACAGACATAGCATGGTGAGGGAAGACATGATCAGATTTCTAAATGACAGCACATTTCAAAGCAGCAGATGTTTCTAATCCTGCAAATACCCTTGAATGACATCCTTGTGTCTTATAAGTCTTGGGTATTTACAATGCTTATGTTGTGGCCAAACAAAATAAAACAATTATAACTAACTAGAATGATGGGAGGATATATTTTAGAAGACTACTTAGAGGCTCAAATAAAGGAAAAACTACAATGAAATTTTTCTCACAAATTTTCTATGCATATAATCCCACAGTTTGGTCCACTCGAGGCTAATGGAACACAGAATGGTGGAATGGTGAAAACCTGAATTAGCAGAGATCATCAAGTGTCCAGGCATTAAAGATGCCTCAGAACTTATAACTAGACATTTCTTTGTCATTCTGTCACATTATCATTTTAGTTTTCCATGCATTACTCTTCTATAAAATAATATGAGAGCTGGAGAGATCAGAAAGGAAAGGATATTCTTTGAACAGCTATCAAAGTTTGGTTTGCTTCTATTTGGTGGAGTTAAAAAGGGACATATTTTCAGATGACAAGACAACTAGTTTCAGGGAGCAAGTGATTGTAAAATTAAAAACCTTAGTTCTGTGATGCTTAATGAATTTCTGTATTTGTTATATTTTGGTGACATTGTTTTCCCTGCTGTATGATTCAAAGATTAATTACGAGCCAATCTACCTGAAGGTGCCATCATCACCCAGAAGAAACAGTCTGGTAACAAACAAGGACTCCAGTTTATCCTGCTGGACACTTAAAATTTTATAAGAAGGCTTGGGAAAAAATACTATATATCAATTAAAATTGTATAATGTTAAAAAATAGAACTGCTCCTGCATTTATGAATATGCTGTTATGCACATGCTTGAAAACAAGTGTTTAAATCATATAGATACCCTCAAAAATGGACTACAGTTGAATAAAGAAATACCTGTTTTCAGGTAATGATTAAGGAGAGCAGCGCAGTGCAGAGCTATCTTATCTAGTGTCTACCACAGGGCTGTAAAGTTAAAACTGAAAACAACAAAAGCACTGGAAGAAGTGCTGAAGAGATTTATGCAAAGCAGAGGATAAATTTTCAGCTTTGGTTTGGATGGAGAACAGATGGAGAATCAGTGGAGAGATAAAAGACGAATGTTCTATTAAGCACAAACTGTACAGAAGATTTTTGCAAAAATAGTGATAAAGGCATGTGGAGAAAGAGAAAGAGTTTGTACCAAACAAGTTGAGCAGAGAGGAGGCTGTGAAAAGCAGAAAAACATAGACTGAGAAGCATTCATCCTCCTCCCCAAATGCTATTTTACAGGGCCAAAATCAATCTGTTTAGGAAAGGGGAGTTGCTCAGATCATCTAAATGTCATGAAGCACCAACCCCCTTTTTAAGCTCCTTCTTTCACCAGCAGAAAGGACAGTCACCAGAAAGGACAGTGTCCTCTGAAGAATAACGAGACTACTGGAGCTGAGCTCATGTCCAGAGCCACCCAGCAGGGAAGTCTGTATTCTGTAATTAAACCAGAAGAAAGCCAGGAAGACTAGGAGCTTAAATTAGAAGTACAAGCAGAATGACGACACTCAGTATGCCACACCAGTGGCACTCAGAAGTCTAAATGGGATTCCAGCTCCTCCAAAACATTTCCCCTGTGGGGAATAAACAACATACCACAAAGTCTAAATTTCCATTTTAATTGCTCTGCGTCTTTTTTCAGCACATCTTTATGCATCCCAGTATATTTTTAGGAGTTGCTATAGCTTTACTTAAAAGTACGATCTGCTTCAAAGTAAAGTTAAAACTTACCTTACACTTTCCACAAGTTGCCTGCTAAGCATCCAGCAGTCTGCTTTCTTTTCATGGCTTTTTTTTTGTATTGGCCCACTTCTTGAGAAAATGCTAACAACAGAAATTCTGTATTCCACATAGGATTTTTCTTTTTTGATTTTGAAAATGGTTTCATGAGAACAATAATAAAACAATATACAAATGAAATCCAGCAAAATCAAAGTAATCTGAAAGACTGCTGACCAATTTATGATGCTGACTTTGCACAATGAAATTTTTTTTTTTTTTATTCTTTATAATAGCTAAAAAGTGAGAAATCACAGCAGGGAGTGTATAAAGTAGGCCCTGAATTACCCTCAACTAGTTCTTCCATTTTCCCCTCTATTTCTCTAGAATAGTATTTTCTATACTCATGTGAATTTCTTTAATATCTTTTCAATCACTGAACCAATATCATCAGTATCATCAAGCCTATCTTCCTTTCCCTGGATTCTCATTTTCCTCTGTGTTTTCCAAGGTTGGATAATAAACTTATTTTTAGCTATTTTTACTTTTAGATTCTCCTGCCTTAACAGAAAGTCACAAGCCCTGGACCATTTTCCCACCCAAAATGTAGCTGAAAAGTCCATCTCTCTAACCCAAAACAGTGTCTATTATTCGGAAGTAACTCCTGTCAGATGTTCATGTAACTTGTTCTTTAAAAACCCAACATACAGTACCTGGTAGCACTAGCCTATCTTTTAGAGCTGAACTCATCTGACCTGACTTTTAAGCATGTGAAGTTAGGCAAGGTAAATTCCACTATGTATTAGTGGTTTAATGTTAATAGTACTTATATATATATGTATGTTAATTAATCAATGTTATGGTTTCATTTTTTTCAACAGACTGAGGCAATTTCACAATCCTGATGTTAAATGCAAACTCACTTTGCTGAGGTTCAGTAGTTCCTGACAGTGTTATTATCTAAAGGACAAGGAGAGAGCTGCCATTACCCTTCAGCAAATGACACTGAGGTACCCCTCAGCTGAGTCTCCAAAGAGGGAAGGATCCCCCCCTCTTGTGCAGATACCATGGCATCCTACAGGCAAGGCAGAACACAGCCAGGAGAGCATCCAAACACCTCAGACAAAACCAAACCAAAACTCTGGGGAAAAGGCAAGCCTTTAGTTCACTTCAGAGACAATAGTAACTTCCTTCCAATCAAACACACTTAATAAATTTTAAAAACATAAAAGGCAGTATAGAAAGACACAGTTCTTAAACTTTTTTTTTTTTTTAAATCACAAAAATTCACAATAATTTACTAATTTCAGCCATCAAAAAACAAACTTTTGCCATGTAAGAAAAGCTCTGATGTCCTTCCGGAAAATCAGCTGAAGTTTTCCAAAGCAATAATAGTGACAAGACTCCTCATTCTCCATTGGACCCTTCTTCATTCATCCTGCAGTCACTGGATGGAAACATATGGACCCAAACATTCATGGGGCTAAAAACACCTACCAAAACACTTTTAAAGTGGATCACTTTCTCAGTCCAACCCACAGGTCAGCTGTGCAGCATAGAAGGCACACAAACAAATACTAACATGTCCATTGCTATCATAGGTGATTATTTTTATCTGTCAGTGATTTCCATGTTTCTCTAAATATCAATACATTTCTTTTTAAGTGTAACACTTCAGAGCATTTTCAATACAGCTCATTGCATTTGTTATGTTTCCCACCTTAGACAGTGTAGCACCCTTTAATTTGTGTGATGCTAATTGCTTCCTTTGGTATCTTTCCCTCAGAAACTTAGTTCACCTAAGTCAAATGAAGAAAAGTCAGAATACTGGCTCCACTGCAAATTAGTGCCAAAGTTTCCTGATTCACGATTTCATTCAGTTTGCAAATACTTGTATGTTCATGTAACTTGTACACAGCTGTCATTTCCATTTCCATGACTACCTCTCCTCATTAACATTTTATTTAGGTATCAATGCTATTGTCATCAGCACAAAATGTAGCTACAGTGATCTTCATTGATACACTGTTATCTCAAAACACTTGTACCTGTTAATAGCATAAAAGGAAACTGTGCATGACAACAGTGTACCAGAAATGCAGGATTAACCTAAGCAGCAGCAAGATCAAAGAAGTAGTTTTGCAGATTAGTTACATGAAAGGAAAATAGAAAATGTATCAGTAGGAGACAGAAGTACCTGGGACTGAATTGTTTACAGGCCAAGGAAAGCGTTCTCACAGCAACATTTACAGAGAAGTAGAAAAGATGTGTATATATGGTAGCACAAGGAAAAGGGAATCTAGATGCTTACCAGAAAGATTAAGATTTGAACAACCTCTTTCAAAAGATATTGTTAAATATCTGTAATTATGTGATTTGTGTATCAGTTTGGTTCTGGATTAACCACAGTTACAAGGATGTGTAATTTAAAAGAAGATATTGTCTGCTCTGAAGACATATGCCTGGAAATGTCCTTGCAAAGATTATTCCAAAGGAACTGAAATTTCAAAAACCCTTATTTTACAACAGGGCTGGTTCACACAAATCAATTTTAAAATGGAAAGACTCTTAAGAGGCTATCTTATTTTCAGTATACATTATTTTTTGTGTGTTATTTATGGTATACAACAAACTGAGAAGTCAGGAGACTGATTTTTACTTCGTAGCACTTCCACGGCAGCACAAGAATATTAGGCTGATATAGAGCTTTATTCCAGTGTCTTTATTCCAGGTCTGGAAAACCTGTCTTTCTGCCTCAAATCAGAGATTGTGACTATTCACAGTTTAGGTCCTTGTTTGGGGCAGCTGTCTGTGAAACACTTGAAAACTGTTCTGTCCACAAGGTCTCCCTTGAGTCTCCTTTTCTCTATGCAACACCACTCTTCAGTTTTCTCACAGACATCCACCCTGGACCTCATTTCTCTGCCCTTTGCCAGCGTGCAGTGTCTTTCCTGAACTGCAGCAGAGTGGGCAGAACTCAGCTGAAGGCCCATTTCAGACATGGAAAACACTGGTGCATGTTTTTACACACAGAAAAAATAGGCTGTCACAGCGTGAACCACTGCAGGGGGTGATAAACATTCCTGTGAGAGTTTTGTTCATTTCCCATGCCTCCTTCCTGATGTGGGAAACCATCAACTGTTTGAAAACTAATATAAACAACATGCTGAGTCTTCTTTGTCTCTACAACAACCAGCGAAGTGTTGGACCTGTGCAGTACAACCTGCTAGGACAGGCTTCAGGAGACCTGCAGGGGTAGCTGCTTTAGGAGAGGTGTGGTGGCTTCAGCTGCAGAGAAAAGCAGCAGTTCCCACTCACTTTGTCACTGTTCTAATTCCCAAAATTTGCACTGATCCTCTCCCTTCCTCAAAGCCTGGAGTCTCAAGGAACCCCCTGCAAGGCTTTGTGCTACAGAGCACAAAGTTCATTTTGGCCTGTGCTGTGGAAATACTGTGACCCCGTCTGGCTGTCCCCAGCCACGCCGAGCAGACACAATGCAAGGATCCCGTGCCCACACCCCCAGCACTGTCTGACTCCTTCTGACAACACGATATTGACTCAGGATGAGGCAATTTTCTGCAAAATTGCTCATCTTATATTATTTTCATTACTAATCAGCTCCCAGGATGAAGAAGAAACATTTTTAATCTGATAATAAAAAGCACATAAAACATCTGTATCTTTTAGCTACCAATCCTAGGCTTTACCACATCATATTTTAGAGGTCTAAATTACATGGTAGAGCCTCATTAAGTTTTCCCATTAAGAAATACAATTATGAGATCAATTTGCTCATTTAGTAGTGTCCATAGCCAGGATTAAATAGATTTTTTTTAAATGATGCTTATGAAGCTAAGAGAAAGTATCTTCAGATTATTTTTTCCCTTGTAACATCATGTTCTTTAAATTTGTCATGTTCAGTAAGAGCAAAGAAAAAAATTTACAGAGTGCAAAAATAACGACTCTACATATCTCCTCACCACATCCATTTCATTTTCCTACCCTGCCATTCCCTCCCTCCACCAGGTATTCATAACTCTTCTGTCTCAGACTCTCCTATATTCTTATTAACGTTGTGTTTCAACTAATTTGAAAAGCAGACACCCAAATGATACAACAAATTAAGTTATGAGAAGGCAAATCTGATCTCCATGCAGGGCCTGAGAACAGATTTGTGAGTCTGCTCAGTGTTTAAGGATAAGCCTGACTCAATGCAATCATGGGTTTTTAAAAGCCAAGATGTTTGCTTTAAATGAGCACGACCACAAGAAACAATTTCTGTCATTTCAGCCTTTTAAACACTTTTCGTTGCATAATTTCACTGACCCACTTTCTACCTTACAGACATCTCCTGAGGGGTTCTGTGTCATTAAAATCCCCAAAGTCACAGACACATCATATGTATCAACAGTGAACAGCTTGGAAAGTCTGGAAAAGAAAGAAAGAAAACAAGAGATGTTTATTTGCAGTACAGCTGCTGAGGAATAACCACGATGCACATCGTGGCCATGACCTGCCATGGCTGCTGGCCAAGCAGCCTCCAGCCATTCTCATGCTGTTCTGCATGTCAAAATAACCTGGCTGTGGCTACACAAATAAGACACATGCTGTGGGGCATGGAAATAAACAACTGGTGTAACAATAACTACCTGCACACCATTCTGGCACTATAGTAGGTTGAGTCGATTCGATTTCAATGAAAATATTATTTAACAGATTTTCAATTAACTCCGAGTTTTTGTGATATTTTCAGTTCTTTTCTTGAACTCTATTAGCAGTTTACATATAACAGAAGTCACATGATGAAAATAAGTCTTTAAAAAGTCTTAATTGTATAATTATATGCATAGGAAACAAAAATAAACATATCTTTGACAAATTCTTAAACTGTGGTCTCTCTGTGGTTAGAAATGTTTATTTCTGTCTATTAATATGTATGGTCAATTTAACTTTTATAAGAAAAAAAGAGCAAAATCATTACTGTTCAACACAATTCTTTGAGAGACTAGAAATGCAATCAGAAAACTGTTTTTGTCTAATAAAGCCAGCTGGTGGCTTAGGGTCCCAGACAACCGACAATCCAGCTTGGCCAGACTCTCTGCTGAGAAAAACAGGTATTAGGGAGCTAAGAGTAGATGAAACATTTCTGTAACAGAACTTCTTGGGAAATTGGCTTGAGTGAGCAGGTCAGGCAAGCCAGTGGTGGAGAGGAAGGATTGTCTTTTGCCAAAGGGTTTCAAGGCCAGGCTGGATGGCGCTCTGAGCAACCTGGTCTAGTGGAAGGTGTCCCTGCCCACTGCAGGGGGTTGGAACAAGATGATCTTTAAGGTCCCTTCCAACCCAAACCATTCCATTACTTACTATTTGAAATTGTATGTCCCTGAAAATCACCAAATTTTAATGTGAAGACACTGTTGGCAGTTTGTTCCAATGGTCAGTCAGACTTTGAATCCATCCATGGCCCTTTTAAAACCTTCCTTCACTAATTTCAGAGCATTTATGTGCTTTTTCTTCTCCTCTGAACAGGCACTCATGCGATATGGCCAAGTCACCACCTAGTGTTCTTCTTTTGCTAAGTTTGAGCTACTTACATATTTGACCTTGCAACTATTTTAAGCATTTTTTTCACACACCTTTGGCATCTCTTTTTACAGCACCTTTTCCAGTGTTTCAACATCCTATGAAGAGTGTGGTTTTCAAAAATGGTACAATGATCACACTGCTCTGCAATGCTGAGGAGTGGCAAAGTGGCACAGCCACACAACATATTTAACTTTTAAAAGGCCTCAGAGACTTATAGGGAGCTATGCTTGATGAAATAAATCAGGACCAGGTAAGTTGTTTTGGAGTAGCTCTGCATTGAATTTAGATGCTTTCCTCACTTCAATGTGATGGGATACACCGCAATAGGGACATGATGTCCTCCTGCTTGAGGCACCTCTGCTCTTCTGTGCTGCTTCCTGAGGTCTCTCCAAGAGAGGCTGTGAGCAGGCTGGGGGTGCTGTGTGGAGGTGTCACACTGTGGATGACCCCTGGGGGCGATGGAAGTGACAAGAGCAGGACAATCACCTCCTCAGAGTGCCTAGTGATGCTTTTCTTGGTGCCAGCCGTGCCCGGTGGTGCATCAGGCACAGCACTGACTCCCGGTCAGGGGAGGGGACGGTCCCTCTGCCCTGCGCTGCTGTGGCCGCACCTGGAGTCCCAGGTGCAGTTTTGAGTGCCACAATATAAAAAGGACACCAAAGGAGGGCCACAGGGCTAGCAAGGGTATGGAAGGGAAGCCTTTTAAGGAGCAGCTGAGGTCACTTGTTTTCTCCAACCTGGAGGAGACTGAGGGGACATCTCATTGTGGTCTTCAACACCTTCAAGAGGGGCAAC
>JAHLSL010000038.1:11480061-11530889 GCA_025920805.1 Petroica traversi | reverse complement strand
ATGGGGACCCGGCATGTGGTGTGACACCTGCCCGGGGAGCTGGGCTGGGCCGGGCGCTACAGGAGGCGGTGTGGCTTTGGGCACAGGAATGCGGTGCCAGTGGGTCTCTCCCCTTTTTGCTTTTCCAGGTCCGCTGGGATAGTGCAATTGCCCCTTGTGGCACAGGAACCTCTCCAGATGGCCCAGGAGGCTTTAGCATCTTGGTGTGTCTTATGAGGCACGTTATCTGGTGTCTCCCTGCCATCAGTAAGTATTGCCCAGCAGCGTGTGGGGTTCTGAGCACAGCAAAGGTTCACTGTCAGTTTTCATGGAACTGGTGGCTGCTTAACAGGACTGAGGTTGGTTATAGAGGAGAGCCCAGGTACATGGTGGAGAAGTTGCACTGGAAGTATCTTGAGTGCTCTCCTTTGAGGCAGGATTCAGTGTACTTAAACTTATCCCTGAAAGACATTTCCTTAATTGGCTCTTACAGATTATGAAATTCAAGGAGTGCCTTCCCCTCTTCTCCAAGGTAACCTGCTTCAATGCTTAGCTATCTCTTACAGGCAGAATTTTTCCTTAATAGCTGACCTAAATCTTTGTTGAAACTAAGCTGATTATTACCATGCGCTATCCAGAGTCTACCTGGAGAGCAGTGGATGGAAGTTCTGTCACTGGGCTGGTGGATGTTCTCAAGTTTCCACTCACGTTCTCTCCAGACTGAGAACCCATTTCCTGTGTTTCTCTGATCCCTTAACTTTGTTAAGGATTTCCATCATCCTTGAGCTCAGAAGTAGGTGCCGTGGAGATGCTGTTAGCAATGAGGAAGTGGGGCAGTTATCTCCCTTGTGTGTGGCATCCCTCTTAAAACACTTCAGGATAAATTATTCTGTTGGCAACGTTCTCACATTACTGAAATACTCAGCTCGTGATTCATTGAAAACCTGATCCTTTTTTGCTATACCTTTACCTAGGGACTTATTCCTGGAGAGGTATGTAAGTTGGTGGGTTTTTTCTTTACTGAGTATACTATTTGGAACTTGTTATTAGGTTGAGAAGAAGTTACCTTGGCCATAATAACATAACTTGTTATACAATTTTAATCTTTGAAATCCACTCCTGCAGTTCTCTTCCCTCAAGTTTAGGGTTATCCACAAATAATTAAAACAGCGAGTGGTGCTAGGCCCTGCACATTGTGATAAACTCTTCCAGTTTTACAGTTTTTACTTTCTAAAAAGCTTTCTTGTTGTTCTTCATGTTTCCTACTAAAAGTGCAACTTGTTCTGTGCCATGGCTTTGCATCTGAGCAAAACTGAGTGAAGATCTTAAATTAGGATACCATAAATTCCTTTGAATGGGCTTTTGGGCACGGAGTAGGGATTGCTCACAGCTCAAAACCTAGAAATACGTGTAAAATCTTGAAGTTTTCCAAGTTGATGCCTTGTGCATGTCTTCTTTTTAATTCTTTTCTCGTTTGTTTGCTCAGAAAAATCTGTTTTTACCCTAACTTTCTTCAAAATTGCATTTGCTTTCTTAGAGAGCTTTCTGGGACAACTATGCAAATACCTCATTCTTACACGCTTAATACAGGATCAGATTTGTAGGTAATACATTAATGCTTGGTTACACTTGTAAGGGATTACTTCATTTGACCACAAATGCTCCAGGAGGTTGAGAGTGAGCAGCATTATTTGGAGAATTGTTGATATTGAAGTAATTAGAAAATACTTTGAGAGCAGCAACTTAGTGATTAGAACGAAAGGACTGGTCTTGTGATGAAAATGCAGCAGAAATCTGACGGTAAGCCTATAGAAACAGCGAAGTTTTTTTCTCTTAAAATTGCATTTTGTGGCAGAAACTTCATAAACAAAAAAAAAAAATTACTGGGCTGGGAATTAAGCATAGGTGCACATTATGTGTATATTGTAACTGTAAGGAAGAGTCCAGCACTGGCAGGGTCATAAGCTAAGTAATCATCCAGGTATTGCCCTCTGTGCTCTACAATAATTTATTTTCCTCTCCCATTCTGTGCAGATGTTCCAGTTTAGCAACCATGGAGCTGGGAAAGGCGAAGCTGCTGCGCACTGGCCTCAATGCCTTACACCAGGCCATCCACCCCGTGCACGGGCTGGCCTGGACAGATGGCAAGCAGGTGATCCTGACTGGGCTGCACCTGCAGCACGGAGAGCCCGCGTTCGGCGACTCCAGCGTGGTGGGGCAGTTTGAACACGTGCACGGGCTGTACTGGGGCCCCAGCCCTGCCGAGGCCCCGGCCCTGCTGGCGGTGCAGCACAAGAAGCACATCACCATCTGGCAGCTCTGCTTCAGTGGTGCTGACAGGAACAAGCTGCTGGTGTCCCAGATGTGCGACATCAGCGAGCCGTACCCCGTGCTCCCCCAGGGCTGCGTGTGGCACCCCAGCAAGGAGGTCTTGGCCGTGCTGACCACCCGGGACGCCTCCGTCTTGCCCTCTGTCCACCTCAACAACTCCAGAATCAACGCGGACATCAAGGGCAGCGGGCTCATCCACTGTGCCTGCTGGACCAAGGAAGGGAACCGCTTGGTCGTGGGGGTGGGCAGTGCCCTCCATTCCTACATTTGGGATGATGCTCAGAAAACACTGACTGCTTGCTCTTTTTGCCCAATCTTTGATGTGGGAGGCTATATCTGTGCCGTGGAGGCTACGCAGAATTTGCAACTCGCTGTTGCCACTGAGCTCCCTCTGGACAAGATCTGTGGCTTAAATGCTGGTGTTGCCTTTGAAGTTCCTACAAGCGTTGAAACCGAGTCCTTCCCCTCGCAGTCCAGCTTGTGTGGGGATGAAGAGTATTCCTTGGATGGAGGGAAGAAGTCCCTGGACCCTGAGAAGCCCTCATCTGTAGTTACATCTCCTGTGGATCTAACTCACATACTTTCTAGCAAGCAGGGTGCTGATTCCAGCCCTCTCCTTCACCTGAGGCCCAAGGACTACCTGACGGGAAGTGGCCAAGATTCCTCACACCTCATCTTGGTGACTTTTGAAAGAAAGGTTACCTCTACAAAAAAAGTGAGCATCCCAGGCATTCTGGTTCCTGATATAATGGCTTTTGATTACAAAACTCAAACTGTTTCTGTTGCCTCCAATACTTGTAACGTTATTTTAGTCTATTCACTGACTTCTTCCAATTTACCCAATATTCAACAAATTCAGCTGGAGAAAAGCGAGAAGCCAAAGGGTTTGTGCTTCTTGACCAATAAATTGTTATTGATATTGGTTGGAAGACAAAAATTCTCTGATCCTGCTTTTCTTCCCTCTTCAAGATCAGACAAATACATGATCCGATTGGTGATTAAGGAACTAATGTTTGAAATGGGTCCGTCAAAATCTGTGTCAGCTGATGGCAGCTCCAGTTTGAACCATTCCAACATTCCTCATGATCCCTCTAGAGATGTCCATCCTCTCAGCCGTGGGCTCCTGATACCAGATCGCTCTGCCCTTCAGTCCCCTACGAGCCGAAGAAAACTCATTGAAGAAATCAAGAGTCCTGTTTATGAACAAAACTTAGTGTTGAACATCAGCGACCTCAAAGACAAAAAGGTTTCCCTGAATTTTCCTCCAGCTGTTGAGACTCTGGATGCTGAGCCAGTCAATCGGAGTGTGGCACTGTCTAACGCTTCGAACAAGCCAACGTCGCCAAAAAGGCAGCCTGAGGCAGCTTCCAAAATACCCAATTCTTACAAGAATAACCTGCTCAGTGAAAAGGAGGCGAGTTACTTTTTGAAAAATGTGGAAAAATTGTCTGGTAACTTCACAGAATTGCAGCACCATCTCTGTGAATTAACTGATCTGCTAAAATCTGGGAAAAGTAATCTTCCAGTGTACCCATCTTCTCAGGAGCCCTCATTTGTTAACATCACCTGCCAGGTAATTCTAATATTGGAAGCCTTAATGGTGAAACCTGTTCATGGGTGTATGTTCTTTGTAATGCTGAAGTAACAGTCAGTAGGATTAGATTTCCTGCAGGTGGAATTGTGTTAATAAATCCCATTACTCTGCAGGCTTTCAGTGTTTTTAAAGCATTCCTGGGATATCCAGGAATGTGCAGCTCCCTGTCCCCACCTCATACTGGGCCAAGCCCCTCTCCTCTGCACTGAGGCACCTGGGACTCCAGAGGACCCACATGTGGCAGCTCAGCTGCAGTGTTAAATCCCTTTATAGACATCCAGGAAGGGAATACTTTTCCTAGGAAAATTGTATTGCTTTCTGTAAGGAAATTTAGACAAGTGAAGATTTCCATGGGTGGGAATTGGTATCAGTCTCTCACTCTTCCTGTGAGGAAAACTAAAATAATGGAGACTGAAACAAAAGCAAATTGCCTTGGCTTTGAAACAGAAATGTTGCTAATTAACATTGAGAGCACCATCCAAGGAGGAAAGAGGCCTTTAGGGACAAAATAGATTATTCCATTAACATAGCTTTAAAATGGATTTAAAGTGAAATTTCATGTGAAAAACACTTTTCTTTGGCTGAAAGATTTGCTGTTGCAAGTCTCATGCAAAAAAGGGTAAATTACCTGATTGTCAAAATCTGGCAGAGATCTGGAAGGTCATTTCTAGAATTCAGATTAATTAACCTTAGTCAATGTTCAAAGTAATTTAAACTACCATTTTCCTTTCAATTAGCTCTTTTAAGCTTTATTATTGCAAAAAATTACCAACTTTTGTAGCATTGAATTAAAGTTCTAGATCATATTTCCCTCACTCTCTTCACTGTTTCCCATTGTAAACATTTAATAATTGTAATAAGAGTTTTAAAAAATGCTTTGCTTTGCCCGACTGGGCATATTCTTTGAAGATGCATCTTGGATTTAAGGCTTGGGGCAGTGATGGTCAGGGGTGGGACAAACAAGCCCTTCTGACTTGTGAAGTCAGAGCCAACATTCATGACCAGAAGTTCTCACCTCTGAAGTAGTGGATCAGGGATGGATGGGGCAGGTGGGGGGTGGAAAACCTGAAGCTTTACAAACTCCATGGGGAAATGTCCCTTGCAAATGGAAGGATGAGGATGAGGATTGTGCCGTGGGTGAAGCTCATGGTTTCTTTGGCAGCAGTGCATGATTTTCTCTCCTGTTCTGACATGTGCTGGATAAGCAGCTGTTTCTTGCTGCTGTCACTCATCAGCACTTTGAGAACCGAGACTTTAACAGATAAATCTTGCAAATGGGTCCGAATATGTGTAACATTTGACTTTCTGTAAATAATGCCACTGAAGACATGTCTGTGATCTAGTTTTGATTAATGCCATTTCACAGTAGCTAATGACTGTTTCTTGCATTTTCAGAAGCAGCTTTCCAAAAGTAATGCAGATGAAAGTCGGGCCGTCCTTCTCTGTGGTGGTAAACTCCGCCTGAGCATCATCCAGCAGATATTCAACCTCTCCCTTATAGAAATGCAGCACGGTATGTTGAGATTATCCAAGAGTACAAACACTTCAAACACATAGCCAGAGCAGCTGTGGCTGCCCCGTCCCTGGAAGTGTCCCAAGGCCAGGTTGGATGGAGCTTGGAGCAGCCTGGTCTAGAGGAAGATGTCCCTGCCCATGGCAGGAGGGTGGAACTGGATGAAATCTAAGGTCCCTTCCAACCCAAACCATTGTGTGTCACTCTTAGTGAGCAATAACAGTATACATATGCCATCCAGGATGCAGGGAAAATCCCAAGGAATAAATAATGAAATATTAACAAAATTTTGCCTTTTTAAAAATAATGTAAAAATTCCTCTCTGAATCTTCTTTTGAGAAGAATCTTTACATTATAAAAAAAAGAAGACCTAACTTACATATTGATGCCCCCTTATCAAGTAACTAGTTATACAGGAAAATTACTTTCAGCCAGTGTTTTACTCGTTTTCAGCTGTTCTGTAGAGAGAAGTCTGAGTATCAAGGAGGGTAGGGTTGACTGGTGGTTTTTGGAGTACAGTGTTCTATATTTGAATCTGCAGCTCCAGCAACTAGTCTGCTTTAGGAAATCCTGTAGCACACACGCAGCTCTGTACACTTCAGCAGTGCATTTCACTGCTGTGAAGAAAACTGTCTCTCTTCCTGCTGTGGTCTCCTCTGTGGTAACCACTTCATGCCATGCCCATCCTGTGTGTCTGTGTGTATATCAGTTCTGAGTATCTTACCCTGGGCAGAGGTAGAAAACACACTTTGGGATATGATTTCTCACTGCTACAGGTATTCCCTGTGCTATATTCCATCCCCTTGCCCCCTGTATCTGCTCTTTGCCTGCTTGCAGATCACTGGGCAACCATCCCAAAGCCTAAGGCTGCTGTTCTTGCCACTGTCCGAGTTTTATTTCTCCTAAGAAATTGTTGGTGGGATATGTTTGTTTGAAGTATACAGAAGCAAAGCAGGAATGTTGTTTTCAGATCCTGAGTTGTATTGATTTTCAACTTTGGTCCAAATTAAGCCAAAAGATTAGAAGGTTGTGTGCTTTTAAGCTACAATCTTCTCATGACCTTACTTGTGACGTCAAGTTACATAATGTAAATTTACAAACAGCTGGAAATGCTTCTTTGAATTCCCTTACTCCTCACAAGCTCTGTTTTCTTGCTTCATCAGAATAATGGATAGAAATATAAACATTTTCTGATTTATATGTAGTAGTAGAAGTCAAGGTTTCAGATTTAAATTGTTAAAGAAATTCTAATGATAAAGTCAAATAGTAAATGGACCAGACATGTTTGGTTTGTGCAGTATTGTAAAGTATTTATTCCTTTTATTTCTTGGAATTAAGTGTAGTGAAATTGCGTAGTAAAAGCAGTTTCTTATTTGTAATTTAATTTACTAAATCTCTACTTTTTATAGTATCTGCACAGCTTTAGCACTATGAAGTAGCTTATCAATACCTAATTAAAACCAAGTGTGGATGCTTATGAACTCTGTTCAGAATTTCATTCCTCCTCCTCATTTGAAGCATGCATTTATTATTGTCTCGTCTCCTAGCAGCAAAATCCATCATAGTTGCCAAGTGTCCTTTATTTTTGAGATTGTATCTTTTGATATTTTTTTCTATAAAGCTGTAAATATACAGAAGCATTTAGTTCTAGAAGAAATTTGGTTTTTACCTTACACATACCCTGATTACAAAAATTTATCAACAGCCTTGTGCTTGTCTTCCCAGGTTCCTCTTGGATCGTTCTCACAGCGGACAGTGAGGGCTTCATCCCATTAATGTTTACATCCTCCCAGGAGGTCCTCATCAGAGATGCCAGTGCAAAAGGCTACAGTGCCCGCTCCTCCAAAACTCTGGACATCATCAGTTCCACACAGGGCTGTAGATCCACTTCCTCTGAAAGCCTGGATATCACCAGTTCTCTGGAAGTCCTGAGGGACTGCTCCTCCAAGACCTTGGACAGCAGCAGCTCTTCAGAACAGCCCAGCAATAAAATGTAGTTTTTGACAGTGGTTTTGCAATGCCTCTCTGGTGATGGAAGGCTTTTATGTTTACTGTATAGGACTGCAAATTATCAACAACGGTCCCAAATCTCTGTACGATTTCTACAGTTTTTTTGTTGCATTGTAATTATTTATTTGATCTTTGGAAACATTAGCTTTTTTTTATACTGAGCAGTGTTTTTTAACTATGCCTCTCGCAGTACAGATGAGGTTGAAAATGCACATTCTTACAAGTTTCTGAGCTGAAGTTTCCATCTTGGCCTTTAATACATTGGTGTTTTTAGATAGTAGTAAACTTGGATAATAAAGAAATCTCTGAAAATGCTGCATCGTTCCCAGTTACCTCTCTCCTGCCAAAGCCTGAAATATTACACTGGTGTTATTTAGGAGCAGTGTCTGCAGAACTGCACCTGGGTTTGCACTGGTGTGAGCACCAGTACAGGTTCATGGAGTTTGGGACCAAGTAGTATCATGTGGAATTTCCATATTGTGTGGAAGGAAGATCCTTTTTCCTTCCTGTACCTGCCCATAACACCTCTCTGCTTCCACCTCTGTGGATTTGTTCTCATCTTGAGTGATGAGAACATCCAGTTAAAGTCTGATAGAAGAAAATGTTCTGTGGGCCTTTGGAGTAAGAGAGAGAAAATGCAAAGGGGAAATTTCGAAAAAGTTTATGTAAGCACAAGTTTATGTAACATGGATTGCAGCACTGAAGAAAAGACTAATCCAAAATTGCTCCCCATAAAATCACAGCATGATAACATTAAGCAGTTTATCAGGCTTTCACAGCAGCACTTACTGTGTGAGAAGGCATCAAGCAACTAGATTATAGAATTGGAACTGCTGTCTCAGGACAAAGATAATCTCTGTTTTGTTCATTGCCTATTTGGAAATTTAGCCACTGTCAAAAGAAATCTATCCACGAAAATACAATATTAAAGAAACTACACTAGCAAAAGCTGCAGAGAGCTCTCAGCATTATGTGGTGAAACTACAAGTTAGAGCTTTTGATGAACAGGGGAGGAGGAAAACGGGTGAAATAATTTGGCAGTTGTGGTCTCAGTCCTTTACATAACAGTCATCTCTTCTCAGTAATGGTCACTGTTTAATCAGAAGGTGGACCATGATTACACCTGTCCTTTCCAGAAAGTCACTGAAACCTCAGCACTGGGCATAGATGCAAAGCAGGCTGGATGCTGGGCATGGTTTCTTACACAGCTGCCTGACAGTCCTTTTTCATGCCTGTTCCTGGTTCCAACATTCCATTTACCCATGGGAGGAGAGGGTCTTGGCTCTGCAGAGCACCTTGACCTTCAATTTCTCACGCCTCAAATGCTGCTTCCATTATTTTTTTATGCAGCCAAACAGTGTATAAAAATCAGCTGCTTGCTTTGGAATCGTTACTATTTAATTGACAAAAGACAGTGTCTCCCAGCAGAAGTGTGCTTGGTCTCAGGTTGCACCAAACAGATCTGAGGAGTTTTTCCAGCTCTCCAGGTGAGCACCAAGGACTTTCTTGTGCACAGGGCATTCCAGTGTGGGGTAACAAGCACACACAGCAAGGGCAAGACACCTGGTCAACAGGTTCTCCATGGTGTGCTCTGTGCATGTGGACAAATACTGCATTAAAGTATAACCCTAGGAATCTTGAATTAATGAAATCCTTGTATCAAGACACTTTCTTACCACAGAATCATGTGGGTTGGAATGAACCTAAAGATCACCTAGTTCCAAACCTTGCTGTTGTTTAATCTTGTAAAAAGTCCCTCTCCAGCTCTCTTGTAGGCACTGGAAGGTGCTCTAAGGCCCCCTTGATTCTTCTCCAGACTGAACACCCCTAGTTCTCAGCCTGTGTCCACAGCAGAGCTGCTCCAGCCCTCAGAGCATCTTCATGGCCTCCCCTGGACTCGCTCCAACAACTCCATGTCCTTCGGATGCTGAGGGTCCCAGAGCTGGACACAGGACTCCAGCTGGAATCCCACAGAGCCCTCCCTCACCTGCCACCTGCTTTTGGTGCAGCCCAGGACACATTTGACACACTGACGCACAATGAAAGCACATTGATGCATGTTTGGCTTTCTGGGCTCTGAGCACACGTTGCCAACTTGTGTTGAGCTTCTTGACAACCAACACACCCAAGTATTTCCTGTCACAGCTGCTTGATTTCCTATCAAAACACCATTTCTAAACTTACGGGATGATCTTCATTCACCAAAGCTGAATGTTAAAAGAAGGCCCAAATCACTGAAAAATACCAAGCCTAATCCAAGAATCCTTAAGAGACGACTGCAGGGTTTTAAGGAAGGTTCTTCTCTTACAGCCTTTTTTTAACGCCTGCAAAGCCCTTTGGGAATCCTGGAGCCGCCCATTCTCTGAACTTGGGCAGCTCAGCACAGCTGAGACTTTGCCAGGACTCTGGGGTGGCTGCAGTTTTGTTTCATCCCACCCTGATGTCAGCAGGTATTTCTGTGCCCCAAGACATACAATCCAACATGGACAGCGACTGTGGGAATTGCTGAACCTGCTGGATAATGGAAATGTGTAGATTCTATTCCATGATTTTGAAGGTACCAAAGAACAAGTTTATTTTGGAAACACAAGGGAAGTTAAGTCCTCATGGGCTGCAGCCAGGTTGAACAGAAACTTCTCAGCCAATGTAACCTGTTATATCATCATGGTGACAAGACCTAGGCAGGCAAAAACATCCTCGAGGTAAAACAGATGAAATTCCATGAGGGAGAATACGAAGGTGCAAAGGAAATTCTTTTGATCCTTTGCTGAATGTAGATTAATCCATGTACATCAGCAAAAACAGGCTGACAGGGGATAGATGCTGGGCCTCCAAAGTGGAGCTCTATCAGTGAAGCTGAGAAACGACCATCAGTACCATGAGACCTGAGCAATCCTTCCTCACCATCTACAGCAGAGCACAAAGTGAGGACAGGCAGCTGAAGGGCGTAGCTGAAATTCACAGTCTCATCTAAGACTATTTGGGATAAGAAATAGATCAGGAAATAAACCTTATTTCTGCTTCCACACTTCCAGAGCAAACACACACGTTTCCCTACCAGCAGTGCTGCTGCTCTCCAGCTGGGGTTAGAGGCTGCTGCTCTGTAATGTCTCTAAAGCAGTACCAAGGACCCAACCCCTCTAAAAAGAGCCACAGCTTAAAAGCGCCCTCTCTTTGTTCAGCTCTGTCATGCCAGATGTGGCATTTACAAAAACTGTAAATTCTCAGGTGCTACATAGCAAAAACTTGCCTCCTCTGCCTCAGGGACAGACAGATGCTGCTTCTTCATCTTTTGAATGAAACTTCTCAGTGAGTTAGCATCTGGTTTGTGCAGCAGGCTTGGTGCTTTGGGAAGTGAAAGCCAACTGATTTCATACTTTAAGCCTACAGCATATACACATTCTTGTAAGCAAAATACTCTGCACTCTTGCTGAGTATCTGAACTGTGGAATTTCAGAAAGATAAAAGAAAACCATTCCATAAAATTGCACAAAAACCTAAATTCCCATTGTATGAATCCAACTGACTTTTCTATCAATGAGTCTAGAAGTTTTCCTAAGGAAGAGACTATTGTAACAGAATGTTTTTACATAACTATTAAGTGAAATTCACATGAGGTATATGATTGACCACTAAACTGCTGCAGTCTATTGCACTTTGAGCTAACTTGCCCCCTCTTCCTCATCTTAGAGCTGGACAACAGATAACAGGTCTGAAAGGCCCCAACTTTCCCTGGTGGAAACTTCTCCTCTTAAGAATATTGATTCAGTTCTGTGTTTTCTGTCTACAGCCCAGGAGGGCAAGCAGAGAAGTAAATGAACAAGTGATACTTGGAAACAAACTTTGACCCCAAAAGCAGTTTGCTTTAACTTTAACAACTTTGCTTGGAATGCAGAAGGTGAATAAAGATGAGAGGATGCAGCAGGGATTGAATCGAGCAGTGATTCTTACAAGGTGCAGGAGTGACTTAAGGAATTAGTACTCAAATCTTCAGAGCCCTTCCTGAAAACCCAGTGACCTGACACAGGAGGTCCCAGCCTTGAGGGACTCCCCAGGAACAGATGTCCGAGGTGGTGTCCACCTGTTAAAGGGGGGACTCTGCACAGGGGGTCTAATCCAGCTAAGCCGAGGCTGCTGAGTGAGCTCAGGGACAGGCAGGGACAGTGAGGCAGGAGGGGAACACAGAGGAACAGCTGGAGCCAACAGCAGCCCCTCCATCAGTGCCTGGTGGGAACAGCACCTGGATATGGGGTTACCTGATCACCAGCAGGAGCTCTTAGGGAGGTGGTGCAACCTTGGAAGTTTTCAGCATTATTGTTAGGCAGGAAAAGGGATGAAACTGGAAGAGAAGGCTGGGTTCGTGGTTAGAGTTGTGATCTTAGAGGTCTTTTCCAACTTATGAGATTCCATGATTCTGTGGCTGGTGACCAGCTCAGCTACTGACTGCCAGTAACCAGCCCAGAATGGAAGATTTGGGCTGCCCTCACCACACTTCAGCAAGGACAAGGAACTGGACATGGTTTGGCTTACAGAGCAATACCCAGCACATGGAATTCTGTTATCCTTCTCTTTTCTGCCCCTATTTGTTGTAATTTCCTGTGTGCAGGTGGGGAAGTGCTGTCCCTTATGCACCCAGCTGGTTTAATTCAATCTCCCCTGTTCTTGTGACTGTATTTGGATATTACCTGAAGAAGAACCCCTGGGAATTAAACCTGGCCCCTCTTGCTGCCAATCAGTGGGAAGGCAAGAGGTTTATGTTAGATTAGCATTTAATCTGAATGCTTGTCAACGTAAGAATTTGCTTCTTTCAGTCACATGTTCTGAACGTGCATAAGGCATAGACATCATTTAAAACTGACAGGAGACATATAAATCTCTTTCATTTTACTGCATGAACACTGAGCCCTAAGAAAAGAAAGTTACAAAAATAATCTTATCCTGCACTTAATCCTCAATTTTTTTGGCTTACAAAAATACACCCATTTTCTCAACAAAATTACAACTCTGATAATGAAATAAAATAATGAGACTTTCAAAGTACAAAAATAGTCTGCTTCATTAATCTGCAGAAGCTTTCTCTTTTCTTTTGGCAGTTCCCATTGCTGGTACCAAATGCAAAGTGAGGACTGAGTACATTTCAGTGAGATAAAGATCACATTGTCTCTCTGGAGAAGAAAAAACAGATTATAACCAACCAAATTTTATCTTCCAAGAGTCTGAATTCACACTGAGTGTTACGCAATCTTAGAGGCAACTGCACAACTGATCTAGAAATAATATTTCAGCCACATTCAAATGACTCCACTCACCCCCAGCCAGAAGTTTGTGCAGACCTTTTATCACTGGGCTAAATATTCAGTTTTTATAAACTGACACAGACCCACTGCCTTGTAGCTACAGATTTATAGCAGCTGAAAACATAACCCATTAAAAAACATTAACAGCCTTTACTGGGCCTTCTGGTTATTTTTAAACATGGCTATTCAGAAATACACAAATATTACAGAATAAATCGAATGCCCCAAACTGTTTCTGTGATGTTTTGGAGCTTTGTGATATTGCTACATAACTAACCTACTTCAAAGTGCAGTAAATCTGCTATTTCAAATTCCATCAGACTCAAAATTGTAAACAGGCTTATGGTTTTTATTGTTGTAAACACATATGCCCCAGGCATACATATCTTGTTTGTCCAAAAACTGAAACAAAAAAAAAAATCCCAAAAAACCCCAGCTTTAGATGGCAACTCAACAGAAATATTAAATGCACTTACCTCTTACCTACAAACACTCAAAATATAACCTTAGAAGCTCCCTCATGACTAAGCATTTTGAGGAATTAGGACAGTTCATAAGGCCTCTGACTTCAAACTTGCCTGACAAGGTTTCGGTATCAAACTGAATGAGGCTCTCCGTGGTTGCACTGATTTTCCTTCCCAGAGTCCTTCACCAAATCTTTCCCAGTTTCCAGTGCCAGCACTGGGAGCCACTTCCCAAATGGCCCTAAGCAAATTGCAGAGGTCACTTCTTCCAGGTACTCCCAAACAGCAGCAAGTCCATCTTCCAAAGGCACTTGTGGTGCAGCAAAAAGGCACTCAGAGTCACACAGTGAAGGCAGAGGGGTGAAATTCATGGCTTGTCTTGCATTAGGCTGATTTCTTCAAGGAGACAAACCCCTTGGATTCCTCACTCTCCAGATTTAGATACATCTTAAGAGTTCAGTCATTTTAGCTGAAGCTTGGAGCCAGTCTCTGGAGATCTCTGAACCTGCACTGACCAAAGAAGCCAAGAATGAACAGGTCTGAACTTCAGTGCTCCAGAAGGTGCCTGAGGTTAGGTGTGTCTTTAGTTTAAGAAGTGTACTCAACAGTGTAAGTGAGGTTCCAGTTGACGTACCTAAAGCATGATAACATCCCTAAAGCATGATAACATCCCTGACTGAAAAAAAATCACCTTTTAAAAGGCAGGTGTAGCCTCATTATTACAAAATACGTGCAGCTGAAATTAATACCCATGCCATGGTGTTTTCTGAGGCAGAGAGCCTCTACCATGTGAGAAATGGGTATAGTGATTAGTTAAAGGCCAAAATTTAAATAAATTTGAATTACATAATTTTTGGAAAGCGCTATTGATTTTTTTTTAATCCTCACGGGAAATGTTGATTCTGAAAATGTTAAGTTATCATTCTCTGACTGAGATCAGTTTACAGGTTTCAGAAGCAAGAAACATCAGTAATGGGAAATGCAGGGTTCTAGTTCTTCTGGAATCTATAAACTTTGATTACCTCAAAATCTCTTTCAAAAAAATGAGGAAAAAAAAAAAAGTCCTCAAAATATGTCCACATCTGTGATTTGCTTCATTTCAAAACAAAATAAATCCTAGCTTTATATAGTATACATCAGCTTCCCAAGTGCTTTCCAAACACAATAGTGTGAAAGTTATAGGTAGAGATTGTGCTCAAAATCCACCCCAGCCTCCAAGGGTGAAGTATATTGTGAGTCAATATTTTGGTGGTGCATCATGAATTGGACTCATTGACCCCTGTGAATATTTTCCAATTCAGAAGTTTCAAAAATTCTCTGGTCATATTTTCACTTTTTTTCCCCTTGAGCTACAAATGCATAAAATCTCCTATGAACAGGATCACAGTTTCCCATTAATCGTTGAAAAACAAACAAAATAAACCCCCAAGCCTTCAACAGCTTGCATTTCTGAACATGTGTGATGTCTTTTTTAGCACACTGCATGGAGTTAGGTGTATATTTGCACAATGGTGTCCACTCTTGATTGCATTACTGGCTGTGTCAGAATCATCCTTTGTCCTTTTTGATAAAATGTGAGCAGAGGAATGACCTGGAAAACTCTCTCAGAGTTTGTTGGTGGGATGTGAGTCTCTATCTGGAAAGCCACTGTGTTCAGAGCTTTCAAACAGAGGCGTCCTTTTTTTGGCTGTCCAAGTTCTCTGTGCTTTGGTGGCTCCTCCTGGTAAAAGCAGAACAAATGATAGATGAACACACTTCTGGCTCTCACTGCTGACTGATCAAGCTGAGTTTGGCAATTTCAAGCAGCTGAGAACCTCCAGCAAGGTGTGGCTGCTCTGGACAATGACTGAAGCTCCTGAACAGAGGGACCAGTCCCATTTTAGATTGTTTCCCTGTCCCCTCCAGTCGGCACAGAGGCTTGTGTCTTATCTGCCAACCCCATGCACATATCTTGGGTATTTTAGGGCATGAATTGGTCCCTGGCACCCATGCTCAGGTCCTGGAATTGACCCCTTAACATGGAAATCAGTTTCCAATTCCAGTAAATTTGGATAATAAAATCAAGAGAGAGGAACAACCTATTTTTTTTTATTTTATCCATCAGTCTGCTGTCTTTATATACGTCCTCAAGAGCTGACAGAGGTGGATAAATTTGAGCTAGACAAGATTTTCCTCGGAAAAGGAGAAGAAGGGAGGAAGGGAGAGTGACAGAGTAAAAAGGGAAAGAATAGCTCAAAGCTGACCTTTTTTTTTCTCCCACAATCTTTTCTGCCTACACTTCTAATGGATGTTTCTTGTATCCCATAAACATCAAGAATGCAGTCAACAACATACCATTTTCTTCTATATAAAAGTAAATTGTAACTATTCACATTTTCCCCACAAATTTAATCTATGTAGAATATTCCTCATTTCAGGCCTGAAACAATGTACCACAATAGTGCTTTGTGAGACACTCCAGAGAAAATGTAAAATAGAGCAGCTGAAATTTCTGATAAATGGTTCTCTAAGCAGGTTGTACTGCACTACAAAAAAGAGACACTGGAACATGTCATGGCACCATTCAACTAAAAGCACATAGTTTTATTTTGTTGTAAGGAATATAGGGATTCCTTACAAACTAATTTTCCCAGTATGATTAAGAGCTGCTGTGGTGGTGCTGCTGCTGTTTTACTGCCAGTCCAAACTTACCTTAACTCTTCAAGGGCAAGCTTTGTTTCTTTCCGACTTTCTTCAGTGATTGGGTAGAAAAGGAGTATAAATAAACCTAAAAGGATGAGGATGGCAGGGACTGCTCCAATGAGGAGTTTCAGTGTGAGGATCACATCATCTGACTGTCTGCATATCCCTGGCCTGTATCCAGTAAACCTAAACAAATGGAAAAAAGCAATGTGTGTATGTCCAAAGCTAAAAGCCTGTTGTTCACCTGAAGACTTCCTTCTCTCTCTCCACACTCTTCAAGACTTCTCTCTCATTTTCCCTACACCTCTTTTTTCCTTCTCTCCACTGCATTTCAAATTGTCTTTATCAAACCTCATTTTTGTCCTCAACTTCCGACAACTGCATTACCTCCATATTTTCTTGTTCTTATATAGAACATTAAAGCTAATTACTGCTGCTGAAATTGGTCAAATTACTTGCATACTTTTAAATAAAGGATTTTGGAATCCTATGTAAGGAAGTAAACTGATGCCCAGCATGTTCCACCTGAACATGAGGCAGAACTTCTTTCCTGTGCAGTGATTGAACCCTGAACAGATTGTCCAGAGAGGGTGTGGAGTCTCCTTCACCAGAGATATTCCAGAACCATCTGGACACAATCCTGGGCCCTGTGCTCTGGGATGACCCTGCTTGAGCAAGGAAAGTTGGAACCAGATGAGCCACTGTGGTCCCTTCCAGCCCCACCCATTCTTTCGTTCTGAGGTTGTGAAATTAATCTGTTATATGTTTCCTATTAATATTCAGCAAAGTATTCAAGCTCTGCTTTAAAAGCATGCAAGTAATTTGACCAATTTCAACAGCAATAATTAACTTTAATTTAAACACACACTTAGGCACTTGTCTCAAGATAGACAAATTTACTCAAGTGCTCAGAGTTAGGTACACACTTACATTTCATTGATTCAGGGCTTCCATGCAGTTCCACAACTGCTGATATACTCAAATTCCTATTCCCAATTTGTGGAATAATTTTTTTCCTCTGAACATCCCCCTAATGAAAGCTACAGCTCATTTGGCATCACTCTTCTTCTGTGTTCTCCCACAAATATCTGCCTTGGCAAATTGCTGGGACCCAACTGGAATGCAATTGAAAAGGGGCTAATTGGGGAACAGCAAATTGTTTGAGGGTTTTAGCAATGAGCAGCTAAAATTTCTAAGCCCAAAATGTTCAGCCAAGCATTGCCTGTTATTTAGCAATTTCAGCTCAAGGCCCCAGAGCAAAACATTCTGGTTACCAAAACCTAATCTGGATCCAAGGGCTGGGTTCTGAGTTTCTTGTGTGCTGTAGCAGGGACAGGCTCAGACCCTTTCTGCCAGGTCCTGCACCAAGGCAGGGCAGGAGATACCTGGCCACTTTCTCAACCTGTCTGAGGTTGAGAATAGAAAAGACAAAGTGGAAAGGCACCATAAACCATCTCCTAAAGTGACATGGCCCAGGTGACAGGCAGAGCTGGGAGAAAGGCTGTTCCTAACTCTGATCAGTACCCAGTTCCCTAAACCCATGTAGGGATTTGTGATCCTTTTAGTGCTGAACAGGCCTCTGGCACCCCTGAAAGCACTCAAATCCATGTAAAGACTTACAAGCTCATGGAGATAGTCCAGTCCTGGTGCAACAGGGAATGCACAAAGCAGCTCTATCACCTGTGGGGGACCTTCATCTGCTGCACTTCCATGTTTAGCTCTTTATTCATTTAAGCCACTGAAATTTACACAAGTAATTGAAAAGAGGAAAAATCTAAAGGGAGGTCAGGTTTTTCTGAACAGAAACATGGCAGGGCAAGTAACTTAATGCTCAGTTGTCTGGCCTAGATGGCAACAATCCTGTCCTTAGTGGTCAGCCATCTGGAGCTGCTGGCACTTTCATGATCAGGGCATGAAGGTAATTAACTCCACAGGGTAAAAGTGTTGTAAGCTCAGAATGCTTTCAGAGTAGATCCACGGAGTGGGAACACAGTGTTACTTACTCCAGTCCTGCTGCAGAAATTCCTAAGCCAATTCCTGCTGACATCTTGGTGAAAAAAACATAAGAAGAATAGAAAATGGTTTCATGTCCTTTTCCATGGGGATTCTGCAGGCGAAAGTTATCAACAACATCAGGCAGCATTGACCTAGAAGTGAGCAAGATAAAAGAAAAACTCAAGCCAAAATTCCTTTTCAAAGTCCAAACTTAATGAAATAGAGCACAGCCCTCCTCCATTTTTAAACTGATTGATGTAGCCATGCACATGAAAGAATCCAGTTTAAAAGGTTCTACTGCTGGAAAGGAGGACAAAAAATGTGTAAGAAAAGCATGGCCACATATTACAATGTATAAAATCACTGAAAAGCCATCAAACACTTGAGAGGTGACAGAATTTCTTAGTCTGCCTGTCATTCCAATCAGAAGTTGTGATATTAAAAAAAGAACAACAAAAACCCCCCACGTTTCTTAAGATTTTAAGGGACTCTGAATCTCTGAATAGTTGCACTCTGAAAAATCTCTTTTGACAAGGTAATAACATTTTCAGAAACCAATGAAATCTATTCTCTCTCTATTTCAAAGAGACAGAATTAGGTAATGAGAAATTAGAATGGAAGCTGCTTGCATGTCAATTGTGAATTGACATTTTATTTCCAATATATGTAATGTAAATGTAAAGTAAATGTACTGTTGGAAAAATAAGGTCTTCTCACCCTTTGAGCAGAAAGGGTCTGAAAATAGTCTGAAAACTTATTTCCAACTATGTATTCCATGATCTCTTGGAATTTTCAGGGCATTATACAATCAAATTACAAAAAACAGTGCTCTTAGCAACGGCCTTGCTTTCTGGTTAATGTGACCTCAATACCACTTAGTTACTCTGAAGAGGAAATGTCCTTCCCTACTCATCCTTGAGTTTTTCTCCCCCAATTATTTTCAGTCCTAAGTGCAAAAGACTTTGAAGTCGTGGTTTCTTTTAATCAAAACCTTGTGTTACTTGATCTATAACAGAGCACTTGTCAAGCAGGGATACACAGAATCATGGAATGGTTTGGGTTTGAAGGGACCTTAGAGATCATCTCATTCCAGCCCCCTACCATGGGCAGGGAAACCTTCCACTATCCCAGGCTGCTCCCAGCCCTGTAAAATCTGCCTTGAACACTTCCAGGGATAGAACATCCACAGCTTCTCTGGGCAACCTGTGCCAGGGCCTCACTGCCCTCACAGTAAAGAAATTATTTCTAAAACCTAATCTAAATCCATGATCTTTCAATTTAAAGCCATTACCCCTTGTTCTATAACTACATGCCCTTATAAAAGGTAAAGGCACAGTTTGCTTCATGTGTCCTCTGCCACATTCTTAATTGCTCAGCATTAATTGATTTCCCTAACTTCATAATTCCTGAAGCAATGTTATCATATGTTTTATAGCTACTTAGATTATTGATTAATTTACATACTCTCACATACAAAGAGCAGCTACAGTTCAGGTAGTTGTAATCTGTTAACAGCAGGACAACCAAGGTCACATCATCCACTATAAAACCAAAATAAAATTCTTGGAAGAAGTGACTCTTGCCATATTCTGCCTCTTTCAGAGGCAAATTCCATGCAGTAGTACATACATGTAATGCAGAAATACATTCATTCCCCACCTCAAATGTAAAATTCTCCTACCATGGCAACAGAAGAGATGCTGCAATGCTCAGACCAGATATGAAGGCCACGAAGTAAGCCAGGATCAGGTTTGGAATGGTCACTAGCATGACTGCAAAAGGAATCATCCACTGAAGAAGAAAAGCATTGTATCTGAGTTACAGCATGCACTGCTCATTGCTATACAGATTGTTCCCTTCAAAATAGAAAACTATGTTGCAGAACAGTTCACACACAGCAATGTCTCACGCTTCAGGATTTTGCATTTCCAAAAAGCCCTGAGCCAATCTGTACTTAACTACCCAGAATAATGGGAGAAAAGTAGGACAAGGGATAGCAGTTGTCTCTGTGAACACTATTAGGGCTACAACTGAACGAGTAAATTAAACAGACCCAAGAGTCTATTTACCAGTCTTGAAACCAACTCACAGGCCCTGGCCACATTTATACATCTAAACATTCATGGTCTCCAAAAGATCTATGGCCATATAAATACTTTTGGTGAAGAGCCCTAAAGTGGTTAATTCCCAAACTGTGCCTGGTAGAAAAATAAAATGGTTTGATTTAGATGGGACCTGTAAAGATCATCTCATTCCAGCCCCTCTGCCATGGGCAGGGATACCTTCCACTAGACCAGGCTATTCCAAGACCCAGCCTTGAACACTTCCAGGGATGGGGCGCCCACAGCTTCTCTGGGCTACCTGTGTCAGTGCCTCTCCCCCCTTAGAGTAAAGAACTTCTTCCTAGTATCCAATCTAAACCTACCCTCTCTCAAGTTAAAGCCATTCCCCTTCTTCCTATCACTCCACTCCCCTGTAGGAAATCTCTCTCCAGCTCTCTTGAAGCCTGTTTAGATGCTGGAAGGGGCTCTAAGGTCTCCCAGAGCCTTTTCTTCTCAAGGCTGAACAACCCCAGCACTCTCAGCCTGTCTTCATAGGAGAGGTGGTCCTCCTTTGGACTCACTCCAGCAGGTCCACAACCTTCTGAGGCTGTGGGTCCAGAGCTGGATCAGCAGGGCAGGAAGGGTCTCACGCAAGTGGAGCAGAGGGGCAGAATCACCTCCCTCACCTGCTGCCCACTCTGCTTTTGAAGCATTTGGTTTTGTAGGCTGCAAGTGCACATTGCTGGGTCATCTTGAGCATCTTATCAAGCACCACCCCCATTTCTTTTCCCCTCAAGGCTGCAAACCTGCTGAGGGTGCCTCAGTCCCACTGTCCATGTCACTGACAAAGATGTGGAATGGCGCTGGTGTCAGTACAGACCCCTGGGGATGACACTCCTTGCTGGTCCCCACTTGGACATTGAGCCACTGACCGCAACTCTTTGGGTGCCACCATCCAGCTAATTCCTCATCCACTGAGTGGCCCAGCCACCAAACTGTGCCTCTCCAGCTCACAGACAAGGATGTCATGCAGGGCAGTGCCAAATGCTTTGCATAAGTGCAGGCAGATACTGCCAATTGCTCTTCCTTATCCATGAACACTGATAATTCTCAGGAGATTGCTAATCAGCTTGGGTGAAGATTTATCTGTCAGCTGAGTAATGATGAGATGACCAAATGTCAGTTTCTATTCTAGGCCAGTGGAACTATTTAATTTACTATTACAGACAATGCCTTAAAACATCCTCACACTGCATTTCAAGAGGAGAGGCAGGGCTTCAGTGGTCATTTTGTACTGTAAATATAACATTTCACGGATCACCTTCAATCTTGAATGAGGAAGAATTTGCTTTTGTTTCCAATCACCACTTTAAAGCCATATACATACTCAGCAATAACTAAACCCAAAAGTCAGAGCTTTTACTCCACTCCCACAGCCAGATCCACTCATGACATTGCATGACAAGTCACAGAGGTTACCCTCAAAACCAAATTAATTTGGGATGCTTGGGATTTGTTTTCTGGCAGCAGTCATAGTCACTAGATTTCTTCAACTTCAGCTTGAAGCAATGGGCTTACAGGATTGAAAATCCACTATTTTAAATGCTGATTGAATGCCTACTGCCCAGCTGTCCCATACCCATCACAAGCTCCATCTCCCACGCCTGTGAACCACAGGCACAGCAGCACATGCAGAATCCAGAACCAGGGGCTTATCTACAGGGCTTTTTAATGACAGGGGATTAGTTTAACATTAAGTGTTTCAATCCTCTATACGTGCAGCTTGGGAGCTGAGGGTATGAGAAGAGCTTTCACAGAGAGTGATTCCCCTAAGCACTGCTATTTACAGTTCTGTATGATAAGTGATTCTGGGAGTCCTGGAGTCTAATCCATTATGTTTATGTTTTAAATGCATTTCCCATCTAAAGCATTTGCTCCCAAGCTAAGGAGGCAGAAAACAACCTTTCCTAACTGCAAGTTCCCAGCACAGGCAGATAATCCTTGCATTAACCCAGTGTTGTGGCAAAATCGTTATTTCACCACAAGAGAGCACTCCAGCAATACAAGATTTTATGTTGTCTATAAGCAATTTTATGGCCGCCTTATGCTCCACACGGGGCACCCACTCAGAAACCAAAGCACTTAAACAAAATTCTGGATCGATAATAATAATCATTGCAGCGGTAATTTCCTAGAGAAAGAGAAGCAGGGCGGCAGGACTGAGGTTACAATGCCCTGAAGTCTCGCTCACGCAGTGGCAGCGCAGCCACGGGGGCAGTGCTCCCACTGCAATAATCAGCTAATGCAGCTCCTTCCTTCTCACTTGTAAAGCAAATACTCTGTTATTGGCATCTGCTCCCCTGTCATAGGGCTGCTGCCCTTGGAGCTGCAAACAATATCCTGCAGCTACCCCGTGCCTTCCATCCACGCCCTGAGAGTGCTGGGGAAGGTGCCCTGCTGGGATGCTGAGATGTCCCTGCTCTGGGCAGCAGCTCTTTATCAAGGGCAAAACAGGAAAAGGTGCAGGGAGAATGGGAGTTGAAACAGGATGGGAGAGTGGAAATGGGGCTGCAGGGCCAGGACTCGTCCAAAGGCATCTCCCCGTGCTGCACAGATGGCAAATAAACAATTGCTTATCTGTGAAGAGGTGCTTTTGTTTTTACTAAATCCTCCAAAACCCACAGCCAAAAGATATTATTGGCTATGATGGATAGAGTTGTGGGAAAGAGCCATCTTTTGTTTTTAGACACCTTGCCAAAACTATGAACCAAGAAGATGTCACACTTCTTGAAACTTCTCATGACAACTCCACGTCCAGTCAGCAGCTGAGAGTTACTGAATGTAAGTTCAGTGTCTGCCCCGTGAGGGCAGAGCAGACCCCTAAATGAAAGCACGTGGAAGCTGAAGGAAATACACAGAAGAGAATAATTTCTAGCCTGTGCACCAGCCTGGTTGTGGGAAGAATGCTATCAAGGATCCTGCTTGGGAGCAGGATAATTCCTGATAATTCCAGAAATTCTAGGCTTTAAACTTCTAGGATCTTGAGTTATTTAATCAGTAGTTAAGCTTATTGGTCACCTCTTGTGGAAGGATGGGCAAAAAGGGAGAAACATCAGTGGAAGAAACCCAAAATTCTTTTGCTTATCCACCAACTTCTAACCTCTTGGAGGGCTCTCTTCAACATAGAATCACCTTAACAGGAAAAATTAGTCTGGAGCACTGTGACTTTTTTTTTTTTTTTCAGGAAACTGAATTTCCAATCACATGATCACCCTGAAAGTTGAATGAGGTTTTAGAGAAAAAAGAATTCTTTTCTCCCCTGTCTCCTTCCCTTCCAGTAGAACATTCCCCAATGACAAACTTAGGAGCCCTAAATGATGTGCCTTTATTCCATGCTGGGTGAGTACAGATTAGTAGTACAGATCACACAAGGTGGTAGGATAGGAAGTTCCTGTGATGCATTGTCAGACGCAAAATACATCACTGAGCACACACTGAGTCCCCTGAGAAATGTCTACAAGGTGAAACAGAGGTGGCTTTTTTTCAATCCATCCCCCACTTAGATCATAACAGTCAAGCAACTCAACTGTAAAATTAAGTTAAACCATGTTTACAGAGGTGCTGACAGGCTTTCCAGTCATGTAAAACTAAATTTATAGAGCCAAGTTGGTTGAAGAAAGTATTTTTTGTGGCCAAGTAGACAGATGAGGAGATTTCCTAAGGAGGAAATCTGCATTCCCAGGTCTAGTCAATGGGCCAATACTGCTTTTGGCAATTCTCTTTGCTCAAGTGGTAAAAAGAAATAAGGATGGGGCTCGAATTCCAGAGGCCTGCTTCAAAACACATAACAATTCAGCAATTTGGAACTTGGGTTTTAAAGTTACTTCTGATTCTCTGGAACTCATTACAACACAGCTTTTAATTCCAAAAATTATAACTGTTCAACTCTATTCAATAACTGTCATCAGACCTAAATTTTTCAGCTTTGTTCAGATTTTGACATACAGCTTTGGGCTGGATTTTTCAAGTCCTCCTGCTTTGTTGTGCACAAGGCAATTTTTCTTTCCTCTTTCATAAGTAATTGGAGGTAAACAGGGGGAAAATGGGGAGGAACAGACCTATACAATAACTCACCGAGGATGATGACAGAAAATTGCTGCTGTCTGCACTAAGGAAGGGACTTAAAATAATCCATCAGTGACAAGGGCAGGCTCACTGAGCTGGCTTTGCAGAGCTGTGTCAGAGATAAACCAGGCTTCTTTTCTCAGGTAGGGCACCTTTTTCTTTACTTCACTAATAACTGTCCCTCCCTGTTCAGAGGGATGTGGGTGCTCCTAGAGGGGATGTGTCACAAACTTTTGTTTCCTTCCAGCACCAAATAACAAAGACAAAACAAGCCTTGTGTAACAGATAGCTTGTCAACATGAGGCAACTCAGATCTGAATTTTTAAAACCTCATTGAAGCTCAGCTCTGAGAGCAGTCAAATGAGAAGAGCTTGTGCAGATTCTTAAATAAAGTGGGACCTCCCTCCGGCATCAATCCATTCCTCAAAAGTTTCCCTTGGAAACTTGGAATCTGTCTGAAATTTGGTATAATGATTTAAAACAAACTCTGCAACTGAGCAAATTTCACAGAGATTGAAGTTGTAAGCACTTGAAAGAGCTCCTGAAGTGGCTCCAGTTGTCAAATGAAATGAGCACAAGCAGAATTTTTTTTCTCAGAGGATTTGCTTACCGAAATGCCACATGCTGCACACTTCTTGCCAAATCTCTGCAGAAACTTCTGCCAGAAGGGAACGCTCACCACTGCTGATACCTACAAGGGACAAAAACCCATATTTGTACTGTGCTCACTGCCACTGTCTTCTCCAGCTGCAGAGCTCACAGACATCTTTCTGTCTAGTACATAAAAACCTGAAAGGAAGGTGAACATGCAGATTCTTGTTTCCCCTCATCCTTTGAGTGACTTTTAAAATTCATTGTTAAGCTATCCATGAGATGGTTTTCCACAGTCAAATATCAGAAGACATTGTCTTAAAATTTCCTTTTCTAATTCGAGCCGCAGCAGTCAAAGCTGTGCTCAGTCATTAAAGTTCAAACATAGTGCAAATAGTCACACTTTGTGCTAATTCCTTTTGCCACACTGCCTGAATCTGACAAATGATGAGGGAATTTAGCTCTGCCCCATGGTACAGGAAGAAAGCTGAAGTGCAAGACAAACTTGGAGTACATATTCCATACTGTGCGTCCCTTCTTAGGAATAATCAGTAAGAGAAATAGTTGCTTGCAGTTGACATTTCAGACACTGAAATACTCACTCATAGCAGCAACAACCACAAGCAGCACAGTACCAATGCACTGAAGTGCTGCCTCTAATGGCAGCCTTACACTTGACCTTTATTTAAATGTCATCCAATTATTAAAATTATATTTCAGTCTTTACTTACCTTATCTCTACTGTCTCTTGTCTCTCTTCTTGGTGACCATCACTTCCAGAGCTTTAAGATATTCAACACTCCTCTTTTGCTTTCCAACATCTTGGTTTTAATGGTTTTGGAAAAGATATGTCTTATAATGTGGGAAAGTATAAGTATCATCTAAGCAAGCAGAATTCTACCTCTGCATGTCAAGAAAAAATTCTGTAAAAAGATCTTTTTATCATACTGCCAATTGCTCTTGAGAGGAACGTTCATATTTCTGGATATTTTAAATATTTATTCTTGCAAGCTGCCCGACCCAGAGGAGTCATGTGTATGAATACGTAAATTGAAGTTGTTTAATTTTCAGCACATAAGATAGGGGAAAGGAGATTAAATTCCAGACCTCCTTTCTAGAAGCAGCTTCTGCCTTCTACAGAAGCTGTGGCTTACAGGTAAAAACAACAAGGAATGAATTAAAAGCTCCAAACCACTATTTTTTTTTAAAGTGCAGTAGGGAACACCAGCTTTATTTCAAGCAGACAATGCAAAAGATAATGTAGCTTCCTAACACCAGTGCTGAGACACAACTCTTCCTGTGTTATGTTATTTTGTGCCAAAGCCCAGCGAGAACCAGGCAGCATTTGGGAGAGAAGTGCAACTCACCAAAATGGTCACCACCAGATATTGGAAGTGGTTGCGAAGGCCGGCAGCGTGAGTGCAGAACAGGACAAAGTTTCCCTGCTCCAGCTGTTGAATTGAATACATTTGGTGACCACCAAAAGACAAAGGAAAATTTTTAAAAAAGACAAAAATCGCATCACATTCCATATTAGTTAAACATAGTCGGTGACTGATTTGTTAAATGTAGCATTTGGGAGACTCATTCTTCCCTTGTTTGCAACAATATAAAGAAGCAATAACTGTCCCCTTATCACTGGAATAACATGCCATAATACTGGGGCAAGCAAGGGGTAAACCACACCTAAGGGAGCATAAAATTGACGAAAACAGAAATGGCCCTATGAAAGGTTTCTGTCTCAAGGCTTTATTCCCTATGTCCCAATTGCCTTGTGTTGTCACAGCTGCAGGCTACTGCAAGAAACTGCCCTTTCTCTTCCCCAGAAAGGCCATAAATCTTTCTCCAGAAGCTCTGACTCCAAAACAAGTAACTTTTCAGCTGTAATAACACTCCTGCCAACTTCCTGTGGTAAAGCAGCTGGTTTTGTATGCAACCTCAGCCATGGAGTGTAGCTGTGGGTCAGATATCTCCCTACATCTGAATCCTCATCAGATGGGAGGATCCAAGTGCCCTGTTTATGTGACAGGTGAAGCCACTGCCACCACCATGCTTCTTTAGGCTCAGGGGGATTCTGAACACCAGAATGTGATGGAGGGCCAGCTCCAGCAATTCTGCAGAAGCAGAGGGACAGAGGAGGATTAATACTTATGCCACAGCAGCATGATCAATTCTTGCTCCCTAGTGTGCCTGTAGATTACAGCTGGCCAGTCACCTGTATACAAATTAAAGCATCCAAAAATTCATATCCTGTCTCCATTGCCACAAAAGCCTTCCCTAGTTTGTGTCCCTGTTTATGCTGCCCTCATTTTAGTCATAGGGTATCACACTCTGGAATTATGGCCAACACATCTTTACCTGCCCATTCCTTTTGCTGAGTAATCCACTCTCCAAATCCCACAAAATCAGTGTCCCTCCCTCGAGTAACAGCAGCAAGGGCTGCTCATGCTGGATGACCTGGAGTAACACAACTTCCAGCTCCTGCCTCCCCTCACACCTTCCCCTCAGTCTGCACAAACAGCAAAACAGAGATATGGACTGACAGAAGATCTTTTCCTCTCTGGGTGCTGTCAGCAAGAAGTTGGCTGCCAGCAACCAGATGTGCTCTGTATCCCTGCTGGCTGAGTGGATGCTGAAAGGATGTGGACAATAAGGGACCTTTCATCTTTCCCTGTCTCTCCAGTTGCTCACAGTACCTGCAGCTCCCAGACATGAGCAGAAATAACTTCTGTTATTGTTTCTCACCCTTGGGTATTCCAGCAAGGACTAACAGATGCTGTGCCCAATTCCAGGCCAACAAAAAAGTTCAATGCTTCTTTGGCAAACAAACTTTTAAGCAGTCCTTCCAAGGACTGCTGATGAGCACAGCACTGCTCTCTTACAAGTCATACTCTTGCCTTCTGTCCTAATACTCACTTGATCAATGGCTCACATGACTAAGAGTCTCTTGGCAAAAATGTGATAATTATTTGTTTTTCACAATAAAGCAAACTTCAACTGATATGTATGAGTTCAGATTAAAATAATATATTTATTGAATTGAACATGTCTTAAAAGCCAGGCTTAAAAAGCCTGTTGTGCTTATGGGGAGTGAGGGTTTCTTACTGAGTGGCTTTTGTACAGCTCCTCTCTATGGAGGATGCACTGCCACATCCAATTGCAGGTCCTCATTTCAAAATGAGCTCTACCTAACTCTGACACAGGTGAGATCTCCTGCCTCTGAATGCCTTCTGATTCTGACCTAATGCCTTCCATCACAAAAGACTCCACAAGACCCAGTTCAGCCACTATCTGAGAAAACTCACCAATGTAAAGGAAAGGGGCAACAGTTCAAAGCAGGGCACACAGAGAGAGGAGCAGACAGAAGAGAAAAAGCATTCTCCAAGCAACTGAAAGCACAGGAGACTGTGGATGGATAACATAGAATGACCCAGACTGGGTCACTAGGACTAGTTCTTTGCCTTTTTTGAAAAAAAAAAAGAACGAAAGAAAAGAAGGAAGAAAGAAAAGAAAATTTTAAAAAAGTCTTTAAATGGGCAGGACTTTGGCTTTGCTTCTCCTTTTTAAGAGCCATCTCCAGCCACACAGGACCCCAGGCACCAAAAGAGGACTTTGGTTCCCTACTGATTTACAGGGGAAGGCAACACCTCCCAGATCACCCCTGCAGTCACCAGCCAAAGGTTATTTGCATTTCAGACTCCTCCATGCTGGGAGTGGAATGAGGCCAGCACACAGACTGAGAGGGTCTGAAGTTACCTGAACTGCTGTCGAGATGAGAAGAAATGAAGCTGTAAGCTTCACATATGGACCGTGCTTCATGGTGAGTGCAAGCCCCTTACAAAAAGGAATTGCTCTGTCTGAATTTAAGGCATAAGGATCTAAGAGAAGCAGAATACATAAAATAAAAATCTTATCAATAAAGGAATGTGAAATAACTATTATTAAATTGAGACATATTTAAATATAACTTACCATCCCTTTCCTTTACTCCAAGGAAAAGAACAACAATTCCAAGAAGATACACACTTGCTATGACTCCTGCTGCAATCATGTAAACTTTTGCCTTTCAAAAGGAAAAAAAAAAAAGACATTTGAAATTGTGACAGGCGAATGACAAATCATTATGAAAATTTCAGTCCCGTTTTGGTAAGCCACCTGCAAATGAAGAAATGCCCATCTGCATACAGCCAGCTGCCTGTCTGCTACCTCTCTGAAAAATGTTCCCTTCTGCAGTTCATTTATAAACCACACCTGCCTTAAGATAAATTCAGGGCATATAAGTTATATTTCTTGAAGGAAAAAAAAAGAGGCAGTGAACAAAAGTGTTACTGTGTTGGCAACCTGAATGTTTTAAAAATTTGCTTATGTTGAGACTAACTACAGGCATACACAGTCACCTAATCAAAACCATGCATCATCCACAGAGGCATTCTAATTTTCAGTAAGTCCAGTTGATCAGGCTACACAGACTGCAATCTGGAATTTCATGGTGGATAGGAGAGCCTTCAGTACTGATGTAAATATAGCAAATACAGTTTCTGCATTTATACATTATGATAATAATGAATTTTAGAAACCATTCTTACATGACAATGTTTTCAGAATATGGTACTTGCATGCTGCTTTCCCCAGTTACTTAGTGAAATATTCAAGAAATCTTGGCTTTCTTTTAGCCAGGGGAGCAAAGCCTCCAAGGATACCTCCAACACCCACCAGATCACTTTTAATGTTTCTAACTCTGATTACACTGACTTTGGATTAAAGCTTTAAAAAATATTTTGCTGTAGTATGATGTAAGAATTTACTTTATACTGTGCTGTCAAAACTAAAATAAGTACTGCTTATGGAGCTTTATGAAAAAATAATTATTTAATAGGAAAACTGAATTTCAAATTATTGGTTATATATGGTAGATGAAATTATTATAAGTCTAAGAAGAAGTTGCTAAAAATATGGAATTATGAGAATGTACTTCCAAATATAAAGTACACTTAGTATAGGTGCAAATGTATTCAGATAAACTATGTAAGAATATAAAATTTTCAAGAAAACGGTTTTTTTAAAGATGTTTATATTTCAGAAAATAGCGTGGTGAAATAAAGGAATGCAGGACTATTCTTTATATGGGATGGAGGTTTGTGACTTTTTTATATCAGAACTATAAATTAAGTCACAGAGTACTTCCACACTGCTGGTCATGGCTTGCACAGAATACAGACTGCACTAGTGGAGATATCTGAGTTTACTTAACCAAGGCAATTTCAGCCTAAAATGCAGTGGAGCCAGGAGAGAAAGGGGCTGAAAAAAAGGATAGAAGCAGGACTCCTTTATGAATTTCATATTTTGTTTTTATGTATTTGTAAATTTGCTTGAAGCATTTGAATTAAATGTTGTGTTTCATAGGCCATCATTAAATGTAATTTCAGCTTAAATGATCAAGGATACCCATGGTAAGCCAAATAAGATTCTCTAACCCTGATCAAAACTTGTTAGTCCATCTACAACTCTTTCAATACTCATGCTTGGTTTCCAGTAATGAAGATCCATATGTAAGCTTACAGTAACAACTTCAGGAGAGCTTAAAAATAACCATTCTGTCCACTTTTTTTTTTTCCAATAATGAGCAAAATAATATCAGTCATTCACTTTTGAGCAGGTAAGAATTAGTCCTTGTCACACAAAGGATCGGGTCGTACTCCTGAAGAGCACTAAAAGAAAGTCAAGATTTTCTCTCTTCTAAATATTTCCTGATAGAGGTACTTCAAGTTCACATGATCTACTCCTGCCTCAACCTGTAACTCAATGCCCATCAGCCATACAACCCAAACTCAAGATCCAACATCTCCCATTGACAGTGTAATTAATTAGGTGCATATACTGCTGTGCGTGGTGTGAACAAAGGGCAGGTTTCCAGCCACACTGCAAATTTTCAGATCTGAAAAATTTTTCTGTCTAAAAGTTTTCCCATCATTTCCCAGTTTTAGATAATGCCTCTTCCTACAAATTCTGGCTACTTTAAGCCATGGATTTATCTAGTTTTTCAAAATAAAAAACTGCTTGACATTCAACTCATTGTGAAGTTTCTTTCTCCATCTCTCTCCTACCTCAAAAAGGATGGGAAAGCACATGTGGTTAGACGGAAAGGAAATTAATTAAGATGGTGTAAGTTTTTTTTCCCCACAAAAGCCATTTCAGAGATTTCAAAGTAGAAATCGAGGATTTTAGTCTAAAGCAGATTCAGACAGGAAATCTGCTGTGCAATGAAATTCAGTTTGCTCCATGGCTTTTCAAGCCACTCATCTTGACGATTCACAGAGGTGTAATAAACACAGTGGTGTTCTACACCAAACCATTGTACCAGAAGCTAAAAAGGAAGGCAGGATGGCATTCTGTGTGTTGTTAAAACGCACGCTACAAGTTACCAAACAAGTACCCTCAAAAACACATTATTCAGCCATAAAATGGCATGGCCTCCTGGAGAAGCAGCCCAGCTGTCCTCAGACTGTTGCCCAGATCAGCTCTATGAGCAGCCTGTGCCAAAAAAAACCAGGATCAGGTGGCACAAAGAGCAGCGTCTGAAAATGGGGGGAGGCGAGGGCTGGTCCCCTTCCTGGGCCATCAGTGCTGATGCCAGAGTATGCAAACTCAAAACATAGATAAAAACATGGCTTTAGCTTGTGGTTTTGCTGCTGCTGAAGCCTGATAATAGAAGCTACTCAACTGCATTGGGAAGAGCACAAATATGAACTTCCTCATTTGCATCAAGCATTTGAGACTAGATTCAGGTCAAGGAATCTTCTTCATAGGGTATTTTATATATTGGTTGGTGTTTGCACTGACAGAGCAACAGATGTAAGTATAAAAAGAAAGGATGAATCAAGCAGTCAGTAAATTGGAACCAACAATCTGCTCATTTCACAAGTGACATAGGAAAAAACCACTAATACACCATGTAATTGTTTGATTCAGGGCCTGTTTCATGACCACTGGAAACAATGGAAGACTATCAAATTGTGTTAACTGAGGTTTGGATCAGGTTTTAGGTTTCCTCCCAGATTTAAAACCTTCTTTTTTTTTCTCAAAAATATATAAAACTCAAGTACGAGGAGATTAAATTATTTATGCAAAATTATAGGGGAAATCTGTCATGGAAAATCAAATAAACAAGCATGGATCCCTAGGTTCTTCCACATGTTAACCACTGAGATCTGCCCCTCTAATTGCCTGTTACCAATCATTTACTTTCAACAGTGATTTGTACCTTCACAAAAGTACAGATTTCAAATAGGACGTATAGTTTTGTTCACAAAATTGCCATTAATCTGTACTAGAGATCTCCAGTGGTAACTCCTTTGGAAAGCGGTGCTGCTGAACTGAAAGATCCTGCTGTGGCCATCATTTTTTCATAGAATTATAGAATGGTTTGAGTTGGGTGGGACTTTCAAGGATCATCTCACTCCAACTCCCTGCCATGGGTAGGAACACCTTCCACTCTCCCAGGTTGCTCAGAGTCCCATCCAGCCTGGCCTGGAGCACTTCCAGGGATGGGGCAGCCACAGCCTCTCTGGATAACCTGTGCCAGTGCCTTGTCCCTCTCATTGTGGAAAAAAAAAAAAAACGTCTTCCTAATATCTAATTTAAATGTACCCCTTTCAGTTTAAAACCATTCTCCCTTTTCCTGTCACTACAAGCCTTGGTTAAAAGCTTTTTCTTGTTTCTTAAAAGCCCTCTTTTTGTATTGAAAGGCTGCAAAAAGTTCTCCCTGGAGCCTTCTCTCCTCCAGGCTGAACAAATCCAGCTCTCTCAGTCTGTACCCACAGGAGAGGTGCTCCAACCTTCTGACCATTTTCGTGACCCTCCTCTGGCTCTCCTCTGACACGTCCATGTTTTTTGTGCTGGGGACCCCAGAACTGGATGAGTATTTCTGGAAGGGCAAACTGTGCTTTTCTTACTAAGCTTCTGTAAACTGTAAATCAGCCCCTAGCGAAAACAAAGGCTGGCCATGTCCCTCCCAGCTGCTTTAAAGGTTTGGCACCTCCTGCAAAGCTCCTCAGAAAAGTTCTGCTGTCCCACTGAGGAGGGGTTGCAGAGAGAGCAGACAGGAGCATTGTTTGCAACAAGGTCACTGCCTCAGCTCCAGCATCAGTGATCTCAAGGAAGTTTGTTTGTGCTCATCCAGCTGGGTATGGTATCAGAGAAACATCCCCACCCTTCTCACAGGATATTTAACTGTGTTCCTATAGGCACTTACTTGATGAGACAGGGAATCTGAGGGGTCTGGAATGCTGGGAGTGTCATGCCAGGAGTCAGTGGTGTTCACTGAGGGGTTCACAGTGCAGTGGGGAGAGACATGAGCACTGGCCACAATCTGCCCCTGGAGTGCAGCTCCAATCAAGGTCCCAAGCACTTCCATGGTCATTCCTAAAAAATGGAAGCACAAATGTGCACCAAGGATTTTGCTCATCTGTCTCACTGAAGAGAAACGTCATCAAACCATTTCCTTTGACAGGAATAAGCAATGTCAAGAACACCAGAACTGAAAGGTCAGTAATAGAACAGTTTCAAGGAAAGAAAGTTTTGTCATTTATTTTCTGATCACCTTTGAGAAGCAGCTTTCATAGAAGCCTTTTCTATACAAGATGCATGAGAAATGTGAATGCTGAGATTAAGAGCCACAAGCGGATAACATGGAGATCTTTCATCTTGAGGACCAGAAAGGAACTACTTTTTAAATGCCATTTTTTCCAAAGCAGGACTTGGAGTCAGAACATCAGACTGTTCATTTCCAACTTGAAAGTAACCTGTGAAAAACTTACCTAATCTGAGTCCTCCAACTGTAAAATAAAGTGATACTTACCTGAGGTTTATGCAAATAGCACAGCTACAAAGCTCTTGGAAACAGCAGGTGCTGTTCTTAATTGCCTAAGGCCAGAGTCAAGGCAGAACTATCTACCTCAACCACAGAGAACAATTCAGATCACTCTCACCAGAAAAAGGGATTATCTTTAAAAAAAACAACCAAAGCCTCCACTTAGGAGGAAAGCAAAAGTCTAACCATGGGCATCACACCATGAAGCTGATCAACAACCTGACCAGGTGCTGCAGCTCTGTTGAGCCAAATAGTAAGAAATTTGGGTTCTAGATCCTCTTCAGCCTGAGGGATTTCAAGCCTACCATGCCTGTTTCCCTGTAGTATTGCCATACCCAGCATCTCCATGGCGAGGAGATAAACTGAATTCCTGTCCCAGCTCCAGAGACGCTTTACACATTTTGCATAAAGATAGATTAGGGCTGAATGCATGAACACATTAAGGACAGGGACAAAGTCTCCCCATTTATGAGGGAATGGACTTCTCATTGACCCAAACTTCAGGCTTTTTAATTTATTTTTTTTCTCTCTCAGTGGCTCCCAGGGTCCTATGTTCCTTTCTCAGAAGCACCAGGGAGGATTCAGAAGGGAAGCTTCCAGAGCAGATTGTGTCCTGGTGGTTATCTGGGAAGTGACAGGCACTGCAAAAGCTCTGAGGTTCATGCTGGCCATGTGTAGCTTTGCAAGATCCAGCAAGGAAAAGGGAAGAGAGGCTCCCTAGGACACCTGGACCTTTTAAACCATTGCTACTTTGCTCCCAAACTGAGAATGCTTTTGAGTGGAATATTTGAGGTGCCGTGTAAGATTAATTTAAACCAATGGGAAGTGAAAAAAGCTCCTTCCCCAAACTTCACATCCAATCTTACCAGCAATATTGTGATTCAATCCATACACACAAAAATCATGGCAGAGGGTAGAAATCCAATCCCAGTCCGGTCTGAAGTGTTTGGACACGAACAGATCTCAGTTGGATGCTGCAGAGCTTCCAGACTCAGTGTAAAGGCAATGCACCCAAATCATGCCTTTCATTCAAACACCATCTACACAATTATAACCTTAGACTAGGGCTCTGCATCTGCATTTTATCAAGCACTTGTATAGAATAAAACTCAGGAACATCATTAGAGGCACCAGAAATTCAACCACTGGGAAACTTTATTTTCTAACTAGTAGCAAGAGCAGAGGAACAGGTATCCTTCAAAGCTCTTGTGTGCTCAGAATTTAATGATGCATTACTTTCCATATCAGCATGAGAATGCTGATCTGCCAGCAGATTGAACCTTGAAGCAGGTTATATTTTGGCCAGAATGTAAGTAGGATTTATATTAAAGCAACTTTGGAATCCAGTAGTTCTACCTTGCATTCATAGTAACAGCAGAATACAATTTATAATAAGCAGTTCTGCCTGTCTCCAGCAGAGGGTAATGGATTCTCTGACCCCAACCTTATTTTTAAGAGCACACTTTGTATTTCACAGCTGTTTTTCTTTAACAGTTGAAGAAATGCCTGAACAACTGACTGCATCCAAGACAGTCAATCAACGAGAATTCTCTATGAAGCTCTGTGAGAGGCAAAAGTATTTAAGTAAAACATTTACCAAAAAAGAAAAATATAAAAAGAAAGGCTCTCACAATAATCATGACCATTACAAGAAAACTTTGCTCCAAACAAATATTACATCAACAAACTCAAAAATACCAACATTTGAAAAGTCAAAACTATGGTTCATTCCACCACCTTAATTTGGTTTAGGAGAACAGCTGTACACTCAAAACTTAAACCCTTTCTGAACAATAAAATGACACTATAAATGTGTGACACCTCTCAGCCATGCAGTTCAACAGCTTTTATGAGCACAAGTTTCACATGCCTATGAAGCCTTGCATGGAACAAGCAGATCAGAAAGCACATTTATTTGGATCATAGTCTCTGAAGACATAAAACCAGACAATAGAAAACACTAGGTACATGGATTTAGTAAGAATTTAGGCCAGATGACTCAGAATACAGTCAGTGCCAAAGAATATAACACAACTGGAATCTCCTGCTGTTTAGTTCCTGTCCTGTGACTGCCAGCCCAAACTTTTTCTTAAAGATAGTTGATGATAATGCAAATTACAACTGTTCCATGTGTCTGGAGAGGGATTGGGTTGCTCACGGGATATTGTATCTAGAATTTTTGACATTACATTTTTACTACTTCCAGCTATTTCACTATGCCTCTGTGGGTTTCAACACAATCAAGTATGTTGAGGGTTAGAAGGACTAATGGAGGAGAAAAGGGATCTTGCCAGGAAGAGTAAACAGATGCAACAAAAACCCTTCCATTTACTCTAAAGCAACACTGAAGGACACGTTAAGACATAGAAATGTCTTTCATACAATATTTGACTTTTTTCTCCTTAGCTTGCTTAATGCAGTTACACAGTAAGAAGGCATGAGAACAGAGATGGAGAGAGCAGGAGGGAGGGAATCTTTTCTTGCGTTCAATTTATGATCTACACAGGAAACCCTGAAAATATTTTCACTGCACTTTTTTGGGTCTGATTGATTTGCTTCAAAGCAAAAAGTTTGTCTGGTCTTGGCTGTTGAAGACCCAGAGATATGGCCTGGAAAGTCTGTTTCTGTTAACTAATACACTCAGAGTGCTAGTTATATTACAAGATCTGCCCTTAAACTACCTGGTGTATGTCAGAATTAATTTTAAAAACACAGATGAAATGAAAAAAAGATATTTCACTTGGTGTGAACATGCATACAAAATCATTCTCCTTTTTGGTGAGGTTAACCCTCTTGGTTCTATGAGTTCTCAAATATTTTGCAGAGAAAATAGGTTTGGGATTTGAACTTATAACATGAAACACATAATCTAGGGAAATATGAACTAAAAGAAAAAGGCCACCAAACAAAACAACATACCCCAAATAAAAACTAAACAACAAACACATCAAAATTACTTTCATACCTTCTTTAATTGAATGTTTCTCAGTTTTTCCCCTACAAATCACCTTTAAATGAAATCATTATTCCTTGCCCTGACTTGGTTAAGAGTGATTTTTATTGTTTCCTCTGGCTAGCAATAAAACAAAAAGAGTTTATAGCTAATCAGACAATTTGAGACAATGAAATATTATCGTCTCCTTTTTTAGCTAGAAAAATGCAATTCCTTTGAAGACAAATTAGTTTTCATCATATATTAAAACACTCTTATTAAAGTGCAGTTTAGGGGCACAAATCATTAGAACTTTCTATAGATTAAGAATGATTTTCAGTAACACTCAGCCCCAGCCCCCAGATCACACTCACGATATGCTGTTGCAGAATCTCTGTCCTTCTGGTCTGTGCTGAGAAACATGGTGAGGGCAGAGTATGGGACCTGGAATAACTATGGAAAGAACAAACATGACTTAGGAAATGTCAGGGTAAAACTGCTGTATTCCTTTGATATCCAAGAAAATGGATAATTAATGGAACCTTGGAATTGATTTAAAATACTAATTCAGAACACTGAGAATGCTCAACCAATTTTTTAGCCTTTTCTTTCTGGTTTGTAAAGCACATAAAAGGAAAATAGTATCTCCCAGAATATGAATAATAAACAATAAAATTCCCAAAGGGTTTACTTTGATGTTGTGCTTCTTCATTTTCCTTGGGAAAACATCATTCCCAGATAGACTCTAAAGAATTTGGCTTTCTTTCCACTAGGACACTGTCGTGTTCCTACCTTGAGCACAGCCATAAAGAAGAAATATAGTTTTCCACTTTATTCAGGCCAGAATACTACACAAATACCCAAACTCTTTCAAATATCTGTCTAATTATGTAAAACCAGGAGACAACAACCAAATTCTCTGTGGTGTTCCCACCACCTCAGAGATCTGTAGCCAAATTAAGTCTTACAATCTGCATCTTAGAGTGTTTGTACAGAATGCATTTGTGTTCACCTCCATCAAAAATGGTGTGTACATTTTCAAAACTCTGCCATGGAAACCCTGTGTTTCTCTTTAAAAAAAAAAAAAAAAAAAAGATGAAACAAATTATTTAAAACCATAATGGATGTCTTCTGGACCATCTTTCTACTGGGGAAACAAAGGATCTAGGGAAATATTCAAGCTTAACATAGGAATACAGGATTCCTAATCTGCTCCTGAGAACAGAAGTTATGAGAAGTTGGATGTCTTAACTGCAATTAGGAATCTGAACATCCATACAAGAATGAGTTGAGGGCACTGGAGGTAACCTGGATGAATTAGCAGCTCATTTGCCAGAGAAAGCTCTGGCAGGAATCATCAACCAGCAGAGAGTTTGATAAAAGGACATCTGCCCATCCCTCAAACTCACTAGAAGTTGCAGTAAAATGTGAAAACAAGTTTACTAAATATGACTGCTTTAATATAGAAAGACAACAAGCAAGTTACTACTGAGAACACCATGACCTGTAATCTACTTACTGTGGTCAGTGCTTGGAAAAGGCAGTGGAAAGTCAGATACCAAGCAACTCTTCCTGATACAAATGGAGGCAGGTACCACATAAAAAAATAGGACACTATTGTGAAGGGTGTACATGCCAGCACCCTGAAAAGAAGATTAACACACATCAGCAACCTCAACATAATGACAGCAAAGCACATTAAATTTTCCTGCTAATAATCAATATAATAAAATTTATTTTATGTGCAGTTTTTCTAACTGTGGTAAACTTCATTATTTTAAATATCAAAAGCTGGTGTGCATTAAATACACAGATTAATACTTCTACTATGTGGAAAAAAACCAGCAAATCTGAAAGAAAAGAGCTACATTAAATTAATATCCCACTCAGAAGAGACATAATTTCCTTGCACATGCACTGTAACAGCACACCTATGTTGCCATTCCTTGGCACATGTCTCAGATAACACATTTATTAGAAATAAGCACTGAAAACTAAGCTCTGTTATCATGTCTTCACATACTACAGCAATTTTTATATGAGTTCACTTATTACTGAGATTCCTTCTTCTAATTTTAGTGCTTTTGGTTTTCCTCTGAACTTAATCTCTTCACTGCTACTTCAAGCGAGAGCAAATATGTTGATACACTTTAAAATACTGAAAAAAAAGCCAAAGAGACAATGGACAGCCCTTTGTGAAAGCTCCTGCAGTCTGTATCTAGTAGGGTATATGATGATTTCCTCCATTTAACACCTAATCACTTCAAACACAAAAGGATCATCTTCTGGAGAGGAAGGAGGCTTTAAAAAAAAGCACCACAGAAACTTATATTGCAGACATTGCCATTAACCAGTAATTAATGGCATTAGTTGAAAACCTATTTCAGGCAACTACCACTTGTCAAACTCCATGACACAGAATTGGTCAGATGCTATTATATCCTAAAAGTCTGAGCTGCAGCATCAGGCCTGTCCTGTATTCTTGTAAATCAGGCACTGAACAATGTATTTAGATGACCAAGATCCTAACAAAAAATTTCCAAACACATAAAAGAGAAAACAGATTAATCCCTTCACAACAGCACTACTGACATTGGGGGTCAGCTGATTATTTTGCAATCGTGAACTAAAAACCTGGAATACAAAAGAGTAATGTGGGTAAATAGTTTAGTAAAACAATGGCTTTCCCACACTGCTCTTTGGGAAGGACAGCATCACTGGGAGCTGAACATTTACCAGGAAAGTGCCAGGTTCTGGTATTCTCTGTCCCTCTGGTCCCCAGCCCACAATTCACCCACAGCAATGGAAAATACGAACAAGGGTAAAACCCTAACACATCTCAGGGAATCCACCCTCCTCTCCAAAAGCCTGAGCTCTTCCAGATGGTGTCCAGGCAGAGTCACCACACTAAATATCTTCACAGTCACTTTTTCATGCAACTTTTCAGCAACAACCCTCTTCGTATTGTTCCCTTTCCCACATTTTCCTTTCCTCTCTGATGCCAGGGGATTTTCAAAGCCTTGCTGGAGCTGCTGGATATCTGATTGTCAGCTATTATCTCATTTGACAAAATGTTCGACCAGTATTTCAAGTCAATGTCTGCTTCTGCCTTTAAAAGCCATTAAATAAGTGACTGATGACTTTGTATTACATCGAGGACAGTACTAAGTGATAGTTAAACATTCACCTCCCTTACTAATGTTCTTGCTCTGCTGGCAAGCTTTTCTGACTGGAAAAATTCCATTGCTTCATTCTAGATTATTAAGAAGGCAGAAACATTTCAAAATACTACAATATTTTTAAGCCTAGGGAAGCCATATTTTTTGTTTCATGAAAAAATGGTCTGACTCTCAAAGTCTAGGAACAGAATTCATGAAAATACTATTTGTACCAAAAAAAACCCAGACAAAATCCTCCTATAAAGAAAGCAGCTGTTTGATGAAAGGTGGGGTTCGATAAGCACTTTTCCTGTAAGAAGTGCAAGATGTGCTGGAGATGGTTTACAGTGAAAAGGGCTGATAAGTTCATGCTTGTGCTAGGACAGAAATCATTCTAAAATCAATTTAACACCAGCATAAAGACATGCTTAAACTTAAAAAACACTTTACTTACAAAAAGAAAAAAGCATCGTTTTACTTCTAATGATATTTGTACAAAAATTTCATTGTTTTCCTTTTGGATAGCTTTCTGACTTTGTTAATTCAATAGTCATTAAAAACCACACCATTTACCTGGCCTCCAACCAAATCCTGAAAAGAGAAAAAGCAGCATGCTCCTCTTTTCCCATGAGACTTGACAAAAAGCTTGAATTCAACATGAAAGCCCTGTTCATACTCGGCTATGAGCAGCTGATCTCAGCCTTTTCCCAACATGTACTTGCCTTCTCTCTTTTGCCAGATGTAAGCTGCCCATGGATAAGTTTTTGTAGCTGTAAAACTGCACAACAGAAAGAGAGCCACCAACTAAAATATTTGGCTCATTTTCGCTGAAATTTCAATTCCCTTGCTCAGTACACATTTAGTCTTAGATTTTTTGATGTAAATGAAGTTTGTGCGTTATATTAATTCAAAATATCTTTCAGTACCTCTGTATAATGAATGAGAAAAAGTGATGAAAAACTCCATATTTCACGAAGTAGCCAATCTACCCGTGGCTTCCAAAATATTAAACAAACACATGCCCTGTCAAGATGAGCTTGAGTTCTTTTCCAATAGTTCTTGCTTCACACCCGTCAGTCTTGTTCCTATATGTGCAAGATTCACTGTTCTAACCTCTCCTCAGAGCATGTGGACAGCACGTGCACCAGGGTAATGTCACAGTGAAACATCACACACTTCCTTCACAAAAAAATCAGAGCCTTACAGCATCTCACTCATTGTAAGAGCCATTTTAATGAACTATTCTGGTTTTTAAATGAACTATTCTGGCTGTGGGATGTACGAGAAGTAGGAGCCTGATGAGTGCTGCAGGAAGAGCCTCACACAGTGCCAGGGCAGTGCTGGCAGCTGAGCCCTTCAGAGCCGTGGTGTCACATCTATTCCACATCCATGCACACATCTGTCCTGCATCTGTGCATGCATCCCCTCCTGAACTGAAAGGCCTGGGGGGGTTAAAGGAGCTCCTGGAAGGCTGATGTGGGATGTGAATGCACTGTAGGACATAAGCAGAAATCAGTTTCAACTTTGTGGGAGAGTGAAGTCAAACCAAAGAAATCTAGACAAAGATGAAAATTCAACCACAGATTTAAGAAAGTTTTAGATCTCAGCTTGCAGTTTTGTTAATAATGTAATCTCTTGGCTTGATTTCTTTGTGTCTCTGGTGGTAGAAAATCTCTTCTGTGTTTTCGTGGGTGAATGAGTAAATGACAATTTTTAGTTTTATTTTATGTATGAACACAATCCCTGAGACTAATTCAGTGAGGTGGCTGTATGAACACAACACTCAATATTCACCTCTATCTGTAAACATATGTACACATTTATACTTACCAAGGCATGAGCCGGCCAATTTTTGTCCATCTACTTTTGCTAATAAAAAATCCAGCAACAGGATCAGTCACTGCACCTGAGGCTTTGCCAATGAACAGCACCAAAGAGGCATGAAATGGGGTGATCTGAAAGTATAGACAGAATACAGTAAACAAGATCCATTGTTTCATAATACAATGAAACAGCATAAAGCAACTTTCCAGAAAAAAACACCTCAGTGTTTTAAAGAATAATGATAGTTCATTTACAGAACACATCTGCTGCTGCCATAGAAATTCCTATTGGCTGTCCATAGCAAACAAGAGACATTGAGATAGGTGCTGTGGTCAGAAGGGAAAAATGCAAGGAAGGAGAGATCCTGAATGTGTTTAGGATGAGGAAAATGAATCAGAAAGTCAAATGGCAAAGTCTTTGTTTAGTCATACATCTGACAGAGCTCCTCTGCAGTTACCCCCTTGGTTTTTCCCACACTTCTTCATCTCCCCATATCCTTATCTTGGCCCGATCTAGAAAATGGTAGAGGGGGCTGTTTACATGCACTGATGTTTTTTCCTCTCCTGAGAATTAGCAACAAGGCTGCCAACTGGTGGCACATGGCTGAGGAAGAGGTTGTTGCACAACAGACTTTATGCACTGGGGACCGAGCGGTGACAACTGAATTGCGTAAGGCACATCTGTTCAAATCAAAGTTGCCAGCACGTGTCCAACACATCTCACTTGGAAAATGCTCGTGGATTATGTAAGAATAAAATGGCCAAGTAGAAAAACCTCTGAAATTAACCCAGACAGACCACACTTTAGTGCCTGTGTAGAAATACTGTTTATCCCAGGCAAGGCAGTTATTTTTTCACATATATCCATATAGAGCTTAGGAATTCCCATCACACAATGGTTAAAAAAGGTGGGCTCTTTTCCAAGTGCTCAGTTCATATCATTGAAATCATAGTCCTGAAAAAAGTCATTGAAACCTATATAAATATGAATGTTCCTCACATGAATTATTAAGAGAAGCTGCTGAAAGAGCCTCTGTACCTTAAACAAAGAGACCAGACGAGATCCTTCATCGCTGTGCTTCGACATTCCAGTGCTCCAAAGGCCTGGAAAATGCAGCTGAGACAACCCCAAGCTTGAGCAGGTGTCCCCTGCTTTCCTGCACAGGATATTGCCAGCATCACCAGGAATGCAGCTGGTGCAGGTTCCCTGCCTGCAGAATTTGCTGTAGGACTTTCAGAGGTGAGAGAAGTGATCTCTGAATGTCCTGGGTGACCAGCACAAAAGGCAGGTGCTATGGACTTCTGTCATCACAGCTGTTACATTTTAGCCCAAATTAGGTGAAATTGCAGTGGCAGCCAATCTTCCTGTCACCTCCAGCCTCCAGACACACATCCCACCCTAGAAAGTTTGTGAACAGGGAAGGACTGGGAATGGCAGAGTCCTGCAGGTAACAAGAGTGGCTCTCCATTCCATTGCTGTGTGGTGGAACAAAGCTGGGATGAGCACTGGACTGTGTCCCACCTCCTTGCTGATGTTCCCCTCATCCACCTGTGCTGGTTTGTGTCCCAGAGCCGTGGGGCTGCACCAGGACTGCCCCCAGGTCACTCAAGAGACAACGGCGGCCAAAGTAAGCAGAAAAAGGCAGTCAGAAAAACAACGGGGTTGAAATACTGCAGTTGTGAGGGGGACAAGAACAAAAAACTACCAATTAGATGAGTTCCACGTCCATATTTTGTCTGGATAACTTGAACAGGCTGGAAGGAAGTGGATATTAGATATACAGAGGTGGAAGAAAGTTTTGAGGGAAAAACAAAATCTCTTTCATGTTAGGAATGGAGTCTGTACAGTCACCCTTTCTTCATCATTCCTACGGGCTTATACATCCCTTGGCTGCATTTCCTTATCTCCTAAATCTAGGCAGTGTCTGTCAGCACCAATGCCAAATCTTCCCAGCATTAATAAAATACAAGACAAAAGGTGCTAAATTCACCCATCTCAAAAGTAATAAAGACCAGGATCCTTTTATCAGAGAATTTTAGTGTTCTCTAGCAATTTGACTCAAGGATTCTGTGTGGTTTGGAGTTACATTTATGTCTGTAGTCTATACAGGTAATTTAGGTGAACAAGGAATTCAAATTAAAAAATTATAAGTTACAGAAAATTAATAAAAATATAATTTTTTTAGAAAGGATCCAGATCATGCATTAGAGTTTACACTGAGTGACTTTCACATTCTCTTGAGAAGCTAAAACAGTTCTGCTCTCTAAGTGGGCAAGAAATAAATCCAGGTAGTGACGATATAATTACATTCTCTGCCCTGAAAATGTGTGAGAAAGAACAGAGGATTTCAAGCAATTTATCAGGCCTTGAAATAAATCCTGCCCCTACAGGACTACTCCAAAGAACAAACTAAACCATCAGGGAACAAATAATTAAGCCCCTTAATGAAAGTGCAAGTATATCATTACAGACATTAGCAAAATTATTGGGTTTCAGTAGAAGCTTGTTAATAAAATAATTATTTTGATGTCACTTATTTAGGTAGTGCCCAAAGATGCATGGATGGGACACTGTGCACAAAAATACCTTACTGTGTTGAATAGTTTATTAAGTCACAAGTCAGCTTTTAATACCAAACTTCTATAAGAAAAAAAACATAAATCCAAATTTCTGGAGACTTGCAGTCATAATATCCTGTCTTTAGCAAATGGGTAATGATGCCTGACCCAGAACCTCCTGTTTTTTTCCAGTAAATGGGAACAATCATCAGTGCTGAAGTCCCACCTGTAGTTTCAGAGCTGTTCTCACGTCCCTGCAATTGGCCTCATCTCCCTAAAATCCTTTTTTTCTATCCTAGTACCTTGTCCTGGTTACCATGCATGCATACAAGACAATCCAAAACAGTAAAAATTGCTTATGGACTGATTTTCTTTGTGTCTCTGCTGTTCTGAAATCTAGCTGGAGCAGCTGAAAGCCAGATGAATGGGATGACTCCTAGTGCTTTGTTTCACTAGGTCTGGTTCTGCCCCAGAGAGCCACAGACTGGAGCAAAGAACCTTCAGGAAGGACAACTCAGCTTCATTTGCCACAAAATTACCTTAGACACACCAAATAAAATTTGTGTGAAATTATGTAGCAGTGGTTCAAGCCCAGAGAATGACATATCCCCTGAAGAATTTCTGGGGGCCTAGAAAGTGAGGCCCCTCCAAGGTAGAGTTAGGTTTGGCCTTGGAAAGGGAGTCGAACTCCCCCCTCCTACCTCTCAGTTAACAGTGGTATCTTGTGTCTCACTCTTTCCTCCCTTTCTCCTTCCCGACTGGTCCCTGACCTCCCAACCCTTCCCCGTTTCCTCCCCTGTACTGTTATGAGATAAGTTGTAACCCTCAGAATAAAAGTCTGAAATTTGGGCGCTCTGGGTTCTTCTTGCCCCTGAACCCAAGCAGAGCAGACTGGGCTGTCTTGTGTCTGATTTTGGGTTCCGGGCAAGGGAACACTCTCTCCCTCAGCAGCTCTCCGGCTTTTTGGGACAGTGGCCACCATCCCAGGGAAGCCCGGCTCGCGGCGAGGGGAAAAGACGTCCTCAGCTGAAGTTGACTTAACAAAAAGGAAACTTTCAGAACAAGCTGCCGAGCCACCGGCCGTCCCCGTGGTCAGCTGTCCGGTCCTCATCACCAGCCACAAAATTATGTTGGCTACAGAGTGCAACTGGAGTGATTTTTAACTAAATCACATGAACAAACCTTCACAGCCTCAACATGGTGCTGTTAATGCTTTCAGATGTTTTGTATCCTACCCTTTTTGACTCCTGACACTGAGAACTGATTTTCCTTGTGCCTGCAGGTGTATGAGATCTGCAGCATCCAAAGTTTCAATAACGATCCCAAACTAAAAGTGAACAATAGTCCTCTCAAGACAGAAAGAAAATTAGGGGGGAAAAAAATAAATTCTGGACAATTTGTGCAGTTTCCAGGATGCTGAACAGCTAGAGGCAATGACAACAAGACAACTTAAAATATTTATTAATTAATTCCCCTTTTATCATTCCAGGGACAGGGCTGGCAGCATCAGAGCTGAGCCTACAGTCCCCAAACATTTCCTGTGCTACTTACATGGGCTATGTCCAGCAGGTAGATCTGCAGGAAGAAAGAAGCAGCACTCCCTGCCACCTGGTTGGGGGCACCTCCTATGGCATAGCAGAGTTTGCTGCACATGGAGAGCCTGTACCCCTGTGGGAGAGAAGCAGAACAACCCATGAGCAAACCGAGGTGCACAAGTTAAAAGCTACACAAGTGATAAGGATAAAGTCTGTAGTTAACACCACTTTCATGGATTGGTTTCACAGCTGTGCCGCTAATGAATCCACTGATGCCCTCAACCCCTATAATCAACAGGCATTTGGGTGCTCCTTACTTTGATTTTTAATGGGTTTGTTCTCTAATTCAGCCCCTGAAAACAGATTACAGTGTTCCTAAAACACTCATTCCTAAAATGTGATGACCCTCAGGCTTACCTATCTTCTTCTCACAAGCTGTTAAAAGGAAACATGTCTACAAAGAAGCAAGAAGCAGCAGAGAAGTGCTACATTATTATTTGAGCTTAGTTTTGTCTTCGAATGCTTAATTCATATCTTTTAAGACCAAAAACTTTTAATTTTTGAAAAACAAATTATTTTGTTAATCTTTCAGATAATAATAGTTGATAAATACTCTCATATAGTAATTAAACAGCATTCACAGAAAGTTATACAGTCAAATGCAGACCAAACAGATCCCAAACGTTTGTGCTTTGTTCCTTTTTTTGTCACAAAATGCTGGTGTGACACTGGCAAAATCACCTGACTTTGGACATCTTTCTTTTGACTTGACTTTTCTAGATCTTTGTGAAAATTGACATCATATGGAAAGTGATTTTGGGCTCAAGACTTTTTTAGAAGATCATTTCAAGTGTATTTAAAGAAAATTTGCAAAACTGTGCTCTCTCATTTGTCATTTGATGTTTGAAAAGTACCCTAAGCATCCAAGAATATTCTTGAATATAATTGCCAAATAATATTGAAAATAAGGTTGCACTCCAGTAGTTAAAATACAAAAATACCACAGTTTCTAATAAAAATTCAAATAAAGAACAGTAGAAGTTCCAGAATGCTGGAAAACCCTTAAAAATCTTAAGATACAATTTTAGGCCATAAAATTCAAAATAAGAAAAGAAACTGACTCCTTGTTAATCTGTGTTCCTTTCAGAGGGACAACACATCAAATCCAAATTTTGACTTTTAAGATTTCAGTCCCTTTTTAAAAATTGCTGTCAACAGAAGCCAGGAAACACGAAGAGGAGCAGAAGTATTAATTCTGAGTCTGTCTTCTCTCTGAACTGACTAACAAACCCTTAATTCTTATTTAGATCGGGATAAAAATAGAGATATAAAAATGAGATCCACCACAAGGATGATATTCTGACACCTTACCTAATTTCTGAACATTTTTAAATTTATTAACCCATCATCTTTACTCAGTAACAGTTTTGAGAAGTTTTAAAATTCCAGGCAGAGCCTTTCATCATCTAAACATTTCCCTTTGAACTGTTTTATCAGAGTGGGTGTGAACAAACAAGCACAAGTATCAGGACTCCTTCCTTTTTGTGTTTTCCCAGAAGAAGACAGGATGGGATCCCTTTGCTACACCCAAGGAAAGTGGACACTGTCAGGGCATGAGCTGCAAAATGTTATCACCACAGCAGGCCTCACTTTACTCTGCACTGGCAATTTTCTTCTTCGCAGGAAAAAGAAAAAAAGAATTATAAACAGTCACAAGACAGACTTCATCATAACAATATACTATTTAATTTGATATGAGACTGCAAACACAAAAATCAGACTATATACATGTTTGCTGCCCAAAGTAACTCTTCATTTTCCACTCATAAGTCCTGTTAAATATGAGCTTTACTAGACTTGTGGAGTCCACAGAATTTTTCTAGCTTGACCCATTGCAGTCCACGTGAGCTTTGTTCCAGGGCTATAAACTTTAACACTTTGTCTCACTTTTTCACTTTTTAGCCATTCCCTTCCCCTAGCCTCTCCTCCATCTTCCACAAATTAAATTACTTTAAAAGTTCGTTTCCCTTGATACTTTCCCTCCTGGTCCCCAAGCATTGGTAAGATGATTGTCAGTTGAAATCAAGAGACATAACCCACTGCTCTGCAAATCCTGTATCCTATTGCAACCTCAAAAACTGCAAAAAAACCCTTTTAGATCTGTAATGCTGCTTTCACACTTATTTTCACAAGTAATTTTCATAGACTCATGGAATGGTTTGGGTTGGAGAGGACTTCTAAAGACCACCCAGTGAACCCCTCTGCTATGGGCAGGGACACCTCCCACTGCCCCAGGCTGCCCCATCCAACCTGGCTTTGAACATTCCAGGGATGGGTCGGCCACAGCTTCTCTGGCCAAGCTGTGCCAGTGCCACAACACCTCCATTGTAAAGAATTTCAATCTCACATTCTTCTTTCAATGGTTTATAACCATTTCCCCTTGTCCTTTCAATAGCAAAGGCTGTGGTTAAACCGAAAAAGTCAATGCCTCTATATAATATACATTATCCCAAAAAATTTTTAGAACACAAAGAATGTCAAGGTCTTAAGAATTAATCTGATTAAAGCTGTGGTACACAAAATGGTCAACTAAGATCTAAACTTACAGGCTGCAGGTGGTACTCCTGTCTTTACAGTAGTTTCACAGTTAGAAAACTGACAATCTTAGTACATTTTATATGAAGTCTCACTGCAATTCCACACACACCCAGAATGCTGCTCAACTGCTCTCTAAACTCTGCTCCCAGATCACCTTGAAGCAAAGTTAATACTTTAGTCACAGCAGTAGATAAGTTTTAATTAAATTTTGGTTATGAATGTTATTTTCAGAATAAAACAAGCTGTCAGATAGATGGGGCATACAGAAGTGTCCTGTTTGGTCACCCACAGAAACACAGGGAATCTGCAGTTCATTAATTCCATGGAAGGTAGGTTACATCCTGATCACTGTTCCATACCTGTTTTCCTTTTATTTTCCCTAATTGCATTTGGAATTTGCTTGTACATTAAGCCATAAACATCCCAGCAACTCTGCATGGAAATTATATATACTATGAAAGGAAATGCCACTGTCACTGCAGATCTGCTGCCTGGTAATTTCATTGAGTGTCCCTAAGCTTCTAGCTGCTGAGAAGCAATCCTTCAGACTCTGCATTCAGGTGTCTCTTTCCAAAAGAAGCAGCCCACAGTACATTTTTGACTCTCCATGTTGAATTCATATGATAACAAGCACATTTTCTGCCTCAGTTCACAATGGAAAGCAGTAAAATGCAGGTAGGACTCTGCACAAGTAAAGCTGAAGTGTTTCCTTCTCTCTAACTCCCTACAATTAAGAGCAGAGAAGATGCACGTGGTAGCTGTTTGTTAGAGGATCTACAGAAGCAAGTCCCCCAGCTTTAGTTCGTTTGCATGATTCTGCTCCCAGATGCTGACAGGAGCTGTCCTGGCAGGATAACGCTGAGCAGAGCTGCCCAGCACTGCCTATCAGCAGCTCACAGGGCTTTCCTCCGGGGGCCGCCTGTCCCTGCTGCATTGCTCCTCACAAAACACTAAATACCTCATTCCTGTGAAATCCAGTAAAAGCTTCCTCACCTGTGCAGGTTTGTCAGCAAGCTGAAAGCACCCTACAAATCATTAGAGATCTGAATGTGTAGGCAGTGGTCAAATAAGGAACAAAACATAAAAGTACAATGAAAATTTTGTTTTGAGACCCCTGTGGTGTAGCTGAACATCAGCATGAAATTGCTTCTACAAGGTTTAGGGGAAATGCAAGATGATGGCATGAGAGGTAAGGGGAAGGAAGGTCAAACAAAATTACAATTTTTTTGCTGTCAGATTAACTTCACAATTTCACACTTTTACATGCTCCCATCACATCAAATTTAATTGTGATTCAAAGCAAACCAAGAAAGCATAATAGCTGAGAGATTTGAATTTGCTCCTTAAATAGAAAGTTTAAACATTGTTATGGAAAACTAATGCTTCTCCTACACTGCAGTTCCTTTATTTTTAATTCTCTTGTAAGTTAAAACCATACTTGTAAATTTTCCCTTGCCCAAATTAAATACAATGTTTATAGCAGACCATCTTATTTCTAAAGAAAGTGTTTCAGCACACTGAAAACAACTCAGCAACTGTATGTAATGGGCATAGAGAGCAGCCGCGTTTTGTCCTAAGCTATTTGTTATCAGTCGAGTCCAGAACTGAACAAACAAGTAATTTAAAAGCAGTAAGAACAGAGAGCGAAACCTGTGACTCAAAGATAAATGCTAGTCTAGGTTTATCTGAGAAACAATGAAATGTAGCTGGAGAGGAGCAGCTTTTGAGTCAGCTTTTCTCTCAACATGGAATTAACACTGGCAATGTTTCTGTTCTGTGAGTGACCAGACAATGCCTCTTGAAAGCACGAGTGTGGTAGTCACGGGTGGCACCCCAGGTCCCTCACATCGGGCACCTTGAGAACTGGTTTCAGGTTTCTTAGTGACATCAGCCCACCCTTGAGTGGAAGAAAAATGAGCAGGGTTTGTGTGCAGGCACCTAGGAAAGGGTGTATGAGTAAGGTGGGATACGGTGGTGCTTTCTCAGGATATTCTTCCAGCTGCTGGCAACGCAGCTCTGAGAGACTCTGTGAGACAAAGACGGTGTAGCTGTCCAGTATCTTCAGCCTTATGCCATGAATTCACCCAGATGCTTTCTAAACACAAAAATTCAAGCCCGAACGGGACATGCCTGGTGCCTGATGAGCTCCATGGGCTGAATGCCCCCAACACGCTGTGGAAGGCTTCCTCGGAAGCTGCCCCTTCTCAGTTTTACCCGGTGTTCCCTCCAGAGCCATGGAATGCGGGAGTCCTCGCTCACCCTCACCTGCATCCCACTCCCACCCCGGCGAGCACCGAGCTGGGGAGGCAGCGTGAGATCCCCTCGCTCCCACCGCAACACAGCCCAGGAAATCGGGAGTTCCTGAGGCTCCGGGGGAGGGAACCACTCCTGCCTCCCGCATCCCACCTGCCTCGGTCCGGGAGGCAGCCCCGGAGGGGGCAAGGGGTGGGAAGCGCTTTTCCCCGGCACCGCAGCGGCCAGAGAGGGAATCCCGTGCGGTGCATTCCAGGGAAAACGCCGGGGCTGCGGGAAGGGCTGGAGAGCTGTTCCAGGTACTCGCTGGGGCCGCGCTCGAAGCCCCGCACAAACCCCGTACAAACTCCGCACAAACCTGCGCACAGAGCCCCGCACAAACCCGGGCTGCCCCAGCCCCGCTGAGTGCCCGCAATGGAAGCGAAACGCCGGCGTGCGGGGACCCCGCTCTCGCCCGGGACCGTGTCCGAGGGGCTCC
>JAHLSL010000038.1:11459667-11479661 GCA_025920805.1 Petroica traversi | reverse complement strand
CCGCAGGGTGCGGGGCTCAAGGACGGGGCACGGCGGCGGAGAGGACCGGGGCTGATGTCATCTACAGCCCCAAAACGCCTCCTCTGCCCCTCAGAGAGATGCGCAGTTTCCCGATGTACAGGGATGTAGAACCACGCCGGACAGCAACGCTGGCAGCTGGACGGGGCTCACACAGCAGCCGCCCTTGAGCCGGGACTCGCCGCGGGGAGAGCGGAGCGGCTGCTGGTTCTTCCATTGGGGCGTCAGGAATTGAGAGGGGCTGCCCGGGGAGGCGGGGGAGGCACCGGCCCTGGAGCCGCTTAAGGAAAGCCTGGATGTGGCACTCAGTGCCATGGTCTGCCTGACAAGGTGGTGTTGGGCCATAGGTTGGACCCGATAATCTGAGAGGTCTTTTCCAACCTCGCTGATTCTGTGATTCTGCTGCCCCCGAGCCAACACTCTTATCTAGGATACACGAGTTCACCACCACCCTGCCCCTGGGAAAATGCTCTTGCACTCATGCTCTGCATCAGAGGAAATACAAACTGCATTTTGAAGTATGAATCCTTTCAACAGTGAGACAGCCTAAGAGAAGAGGGTTTAACAAGCCAGCAGGACTTGTGACCTGCTTGTCTTGGGGAGATGGTGACTAATCAATCTCTACACCCAGGGCTTTTTGGCGTGACTGATTCGAAGAGCTCAGCTACTGACAGGGTCATCGGGTGGGTACTGGGCAGGCACTGCAAACCATGCCATGAAGCACTGACATTCAAATCCTGTGCAGCCTCGTTGGGTAAGAATAATTATAGCACATTTGTAAAATTCTGAGAGAACAAGGTATTAAAGAATTTTCCAAAAACCAGATCTCACAGAGAAACTGAGACTGTGGCCTTAACAGACCTCACTGAAAACTCTCTGAAGGGGGTTCTCTAGAGGCTGATGCCAGATGAGCTTCAAAACAGAGACAGATTGCCCAGAACCAAGCTAAGCACAAGGTATGCATCTAACACTAAAATTCAACGTTTAGGTTCTGTTTTGTCTTTACACACTGTCCTGAATAACACAGAAAAGCTTTTTTATCCTGCATTTGCATGTCTCTTCACAAAAGGAAAACTACAGAAAAAAAATTCATTTTTCTTCTATTGGCTGATTCAATTTTGCTGTAAAATATGTTCAGGCACAGGTTTCACTCAAAATACCAAAGGCTTGTGAAGAAACAACGAATAACTGATGGTATTTGTGAGTTTCGCACATTCTAGCACTGATCAAGCCAATTATGCTGCTGTTTGACCAATGCACAATTGCTGTCCACAGATACTACAGGTAGCTAATCAGCCTCTACAAACTTGACCAAAACAAATTAGATCTAGGAAAGTCCTTGATTCATTCCAAAGATTTTCTCCAAATTAGGAAATAAGTTATTCAATCACAGTTCGTTGCCCTTTTTAAAAGGCACTTTTTAATCTAGCATGGGACTAATGCAACCAGCATCACTTCGGACTTTTCAAAGATTTTCTCTCATTTTGTAATTAAGATCATGACACTTTCACCAAAGCTGCAGCCAGACAGTTAGTTTTAGTAAAGCGCCAAACTGTCCAATCTCTTAAAATGCAGACAGGAATCAATGTTGAAAAACAAAATACTTACTGCTCCTTCCAAAGGACAGCAGGCAAAATGGATTTACCCGCTTCATAATTTTACACTAATTCTTCAAATTTCTGTGCTGCAAATGCATGAATAGTAGTACACTATTACTTCTGACATTTCACGTATCTTTTAGATAGAACACATTTTAGATGAGCTCACAATTAACCACATGTGATTTTCTAATACTAAGTTTTATATTAAGATAAATTCAAAAGCACTGATTAATAAAATTCCGTGTTCAGGAAGCTCTGGGAATTGAGGGTTGGATCTGTGTCTGTAGGTGGTTTGTCTTTTCAATTTTACTAGTGGATTTGTCTGCTCATTCATTTTTGTTTTTCATACAGGAGTCAGCACAGAGCAAAGAAAATTTAATTGTACCACTTGCTGCATAAACCTGAGTGACATAGTAGCACAGGAGGTTTATAGCACTGGAAACTGTTTAAAGGAATAGTTTCCAGAGATTTGCTTTCTGAGGCACTGAATAGATATTTGCCCAGTTGACTTTCATATCAAACACATCATGAGAGATGCTGAAGCAAACCAGTTTTATGTCCCTGGGAATGTACATCCCTAGACTGAAGTCTCACTACTTTTAAGAATACAAGTTGCTCCAATGAAGTAATTTTCTATTTAGAAGAAAATCAGGACAATCCAAACCCATCTTTCACTAAACCACACAAAAGAAGCACAACCCCAACAGCCATCCTTTGGCACAGGTAGCACAGAGGAGCCAGGACACACTGAAGTTCCTGGGCTATGCCCTTTCAGGAGATTTTAGTTCCATTCACAAACCCACATGCTTAGTAAACACAGTACAAAATATTAAGTCTTTATGTTGTTTTTCTCTTTCAGCAAAACATGGAATGGTTGGTTACAAACTTTATGCCTTGCGTACATGAATAGCAAAATAAGATTTGGATGGAAATGGGACAAAGTGAAGAGAAAAACTTCAGTTTTCAAGTAAGGATTTTCAACATCTTTGAAACTTGACCACATGCAATTAGTGTCTCCATCAGCTGGGCAGCTCAGGACAGAGGCAGATTAACAGTACAAAAACAACTGTGTTCCTCTAAACCGCTATTCCTGCATGGTGATAGTCAAAAAAGCTGAAATTTCTGTGTGACAAAGCTACAAGTGGGTCCCTGTGCTAATGAGCTAGGTAGTTTAACATGACCTGATCTGCAAGACACCCGTAGCAGCCCAAAAGAAGCAGAAACCACTTCAACCATTGGTAAGAACAATTCCTTCAGAGCTTACTTTGAGGCACTTCATATGCAATGTGCACCAGACTACCTCATTTGTATCTTCTCACAGATGCACCTACCACCAAGTGAAGACTTGACAGAACATCATTACACTGCAGATCTTGTGATAAGTTACATCCCAAAGATTTTCAAGTTAGAGTCCAAATGTGAGCTTGCCTGCAGTATGGGTTGTCAAAGAGTTACTGTGAGAAGAATGCAAACTACAGCAGTTTACACTACAAAGTAAGTGAAATGTTTCACTTTAGTCCAAAGTGCAAAAATAAATACTATTTTTCCTTAAAAGGTACTATCAGTAGTTAAGTCTCAGAGAACTGTTCCACCTAGACCCACTTATTAAATAACTAAGAAGCTTTTTACCTAAGGAAATTCTAAGGATGATCTGCTGTACAGTTACCTCTGCTACATTATACAGCCAGGCTCTGACCACCCAATTTAGCTGAAAATACCTCTGTTGTAGCAGACAACAGCACAGCACCCATTCTGCTCTCTAAGAGCACAGTGCATGAGGATGTGAGGGCATCCACATATTGCTGGTTACATTTTTGGTTTTGCCTAGTTCACCCTGCAGATAATTTTTGGTCAGTTAAAAGCTAATTTGATCTTGTACTATTGATAGCGTTTTTTTGCTCATTCTTGAGTTGTCCATTAGGTGTAGCAGCAGTTTTGTAGTCATTGTCAGGTGCTTTTATCACTAAGAGTCTGAAAGGTTCCGTTGTTTTCCGAAGTCTCTGAACAACAACAGCATTTTGCAACTTTGCTTCCTCGAGTGTGAGAGTCTCGTCCTGCAGCTCTCGAAAAGGCAGGGAGGTGGTCAGGGTGAAGGGAACACTTCCCTCAGAGCCTTGGTACTCTGTTATGAAGTCTCTGACGTGGCTGATCCTGAGAAGAGAGAAAACTCAACATTAGTTTTGGAACTGCACTCCCAACACATGTGCATAACACACAGAGCCACCTTGGGTCAGGAATGAAACACCACTTCACGGAATGCCTGACAGCAGAGAACTGGGGCAGTATGGATGAGGTGGTATCCTGAAATGCCTGATCCATATGGGAGGCAAGGACCAAGGTCTGCATGCTCTGAGAGCACTCCCAAGGGGACAGGGATGAATATTTTTTCTGAGCACTGTGGCCCAGATGGTAGTTACACAAACCTACCATTTCCTAACCAGATGGTGGAGCTCTTACCTGAGGGTTCTGTAGCCAAGAGCTAGAATAAAGATGCCCCCAGTGTGTGGTTCGTGTAGCGGAACCATAATAAAAATAAAGAAAAAGAGTTTGCAAAATCTATTTGGACAGCTGATACATTAACTAGGTCTAAGTAAAGTCACATCTCCCAAAGCAGAGGCATGGTGAATTCATTACAGATTCCATCTGTCTGTGAAGGTGTGAGGAGCCTTGTAACAACTGAGCCAGACAGAAGTTTTGCTGTGAAATAATCAAGATTGGCCAATTTGTTTAGAAAATGAAGATGAGAAGGTACATCTGTATGAATAAAATTAACACAGTGCCAATGTCCATTTTCTGGTCTGGAGGCCAGCTGGCAGACTGGCTGCTGGCAAGTTCCTAAACTCATCCTTCCTCTTCCCCATGCAAAAGGTCTCTGAGGTTTTCTGGCTCCTGGGAATGGTCCAGGACCTGAGCTCACATCTGAACCACGGATGGCAAGGTATTGACTGAGGAAGTGCTGGCTGACTTGGGGCAATGCCATCCCAAGAGTTGAGCAGCACAGATGCCCAGGTTTCCATGCCTTAGCCACACTCACCAAAACAGACATTGCCAGCACAATAAAAAACTAATTCCTGTGCACCCAGGCCTCAATATAGAGACACTGCTTGGTCTTATAAGCCAAGAGCCTGAAAAACCTCGAGCAGGACTAAATTTTTGGCTGAACATTTACAGGGGTCTACATGCATTATATCAAAGTTGACTGGGTTCCCAGAGCAACTTGGGCAATTATCCAGCAGCTCCCTGCCTTAGGGTGAGCAAATTCCTTTCCAGGCTCCCTACCTGATGCCTCAGGGTCACCCTAACCTGCAGGTGCTGAAGAGGGGACACAATTCCATCCAGGACACAGCTGTGTGCTATTCCTACAGCTCTGCTCTCCTAGTTGCTACACTCTCAGGTCTCAATTTTCTACACTGCAACACTGCAATGCTTCCTGTGCTTCTGCCCCAACCTTTCATCAGTAATCACCTCATATCTAAGGCAGCAGTTACTGTGGCACTTGCACAATCTAACTGTAAAAAGCTAAAAGTAATCAGTTTACCCAGACACTGCAATATATCTGTTACATACTATTAATCTATACCTTAGTTAACAAATAGCTGGCTGTCTACTGCACTGAAAGGAGTGCTGTGTATGCAATCATCATGCTTAAGGATACACACTCTCAGATGATTTCCCTCTAGTTCTTATCAGGTACACAAGTACTGTGTACAGCACAAACCTGCTGGTTTGTGAGCTATGTTATAACGGAATATTTATTGCACACTAGTTCAAAAACAGCATTACACTAGTAAAGTTGTTGTTCTGCTTATCTCAGGGTTTTTTCCCTCTCAAAAGCACTTAGCAGCTCATCAAACTGCTATTTACTATGAAGACAAAAAGCTTCTAAATATACTTAAATGTGTGGGACCTGGAATAATTGAGATATTAAGCCCTTCAATGAAGTATGTGTAATTAAAATAGCAATTTACCCTTCAGCAGTACATCACAACAGTGTTTCAGTTCATATCTCAGGCCACTAACAGTAATAAATTAGTACAAGTCAAAGAAAAAACTACAGTCATTAACCTTCAACAGCTGAGTTTTCCTTCTGACCAACCACAGACATACACAGTTTATCTTGACAGCAGCCTGGGTTGAATTAAATCTGTGATACCTTTAAATTGCTTCACAGACAAGCACAGGCAACATATCCTTTCCACATGACATGACTGTATAGTCCAGGAGTAACTTCTCAAATTTGGATTTGAGAAAGGTCTCTAAAGACAGTAGATCTACAATTCAATGGTAAAGCGTTAATCCCACTTTCTCAAAGCTCCTGCATACATGCTGACACCTTCTGACATTATCCCCATTTCTAAGCCTCTTTGGGAACCAGAGATTTTATTAATCAAGAATTAAACACACCATGTGCATTCTGTTCTGTCCATATTGATGTGCAGGGGATGAACCTCCCTGCCCAGTGCACAAACTCCAATCTTCCCAAGAGGTTTCTCTGGCTCAACTCTACCTCCCTTTCTCCAGCTCCCACCTGTGGTGCTGCCCATGCCCAATGACCAGCAGGCTTTTCACTAAGCCATTTGTTCCAGGTGCAGTTGTTTTGTGAGAGATCTATCATGCTATAAGTTATTTCTTCTAGTAATGAGCAATATGAACACCCTAACTTTCACTAACCTACAAAGAACTCCTACAGTTTCCTTAGATTTTCCTTTATGCTCAGTTCTGAGCTGACTTTTAACATCAGTACACATTCCTCTTATGCTCTTCTCTTGTCAGCAGAAAGATGTCTCAAAATTTCAAAGGTTTTTCAGATCCAACTGAAGAGCAGTCCAGTGCTAAGTGAACTGAGGAGATAGATTATTCATAGGTATTAAAGACTTAAATGTACAGGCATTAAGACAAATAGTTCAGATACAGATATACATGACAGTGGTAAAATAAATCTTACCTGTGAGAAACATTGAATTTCTGAATTATCCTTTCCCCATCAGCTAACCAGATCTGGATGTTGGTGACAGGCTCCAAATCATTCAAGGGTACTAAAGGCAGGTGTCTTTTGTCATCAGGTCCTTGATGATCATCTCTCGCTTTAGAGATTATCTTTGGAGTAGCACTGACAAGAAAAGCCACACGAGGTTATGGTTTCTGGGTACACATGCAAGCTCAAATTTTCCTCCAGATCTCTGCTTCTGCAGCTTTCTGCCCCATAGCAGAGTGTGCTGATGACTTTTTATTTAAACAAATACAGGAACACTGACATAGATATCAGCTTTTTTCATTCTTATTTTTTTCGACGTGTATGCCAATATTTTCACTTAAAGACTAAAACATGCTTAAGAATTTCAGTTTGCTTGTGCTTAACATTTTTATAAGATGGAATGGAACTTAAATATCAGAGGATTAAATATGGATATACAAGAGACAAAACTGTCTGCAGATTCTTCATGCATTTTTGTACTCTAATCACACAGGTGAAACTTTAAGGGGGTTGAGTATTGAATTTGCATACTCAAAGTTAATTTTCAGTGTAATGTGATTACAGTAATTCAATTTAACTGAATGTTGTTAGCCTTGATTTAGACTCCAACATCATCTATCTCAGCTTAGAAGAATTACTCATCTATCAGAGAAATTGACTTAATGTGAAAAATCCAGACTGATGCACACAGCATTTGGATTTTTTTTTCTAAGGCATTTTCAACAGCTGATCCAACCACAAGGGCAAAGATTCATAAAATGACTTGACAGAATATATGGACCTCAGTCCAAGTGCATGGCCTTAAAAAACAAACAATAAAAAAACTGCTGGCAAAAATGTATGTTCTGAAGAAATATCTAGAGCTTAGTGCTTTCATGACTAAGCTTGTTCAGCATGTACAGTTTAAGTCCTCACTGGGCCAGATCCAATGGGCACATTCTCAGCTCCTGTGAGCATTACCAGATGTTTGCTTGCAGAACAATAGCAGTGATTTAAGGAGTTACCATTTCTCCTCTTAGCTCAGCTGTGGTCACTGACTACATGAGCACTACATGGCAGTCTGCAGAAAAGCTCCCTTTGCACAGAAAATTAGTGAGTTACAGTTTCTTGAGAGAGAAGTGGGTAACTGATGTCCATAGAGTAACTATACTGCACACCTGATTTGCAGACAAACCCTGTTTTTATGTTCTTGTACTTGTATTAGCTTATTCATAAGGCAGAAAAGCCACGGCTCATTTATTATTAGCTAATGAGTTAGTGTGTTCAGGCTAATAAAGCTGGAGTCTTAAGTGCAAGTTTAGTCAGAGGTATTTCAGAAACTTTTATTGCCCAGTTGAGTGCTGCCCCAATTTCTAGGATACCAGTCAGCAGAGGCACTTTTTTATATCTTCCACAGAAACTCAGCAAAAAGAATGAGAATCAATAAATCTCATTTCCAAATGAGCAATAAGAGATATTCACTGTGACTGGAGACAGCTAAGGGGCACAGAACTGTTTTGCATTACATAGAAATCACCTGGAGCACAAGAATGTGGCACCAACAAATTACACAAGGCACATCTGTAAAATATTCTGGCATGACAAGTACAGGTGATTTACTAGCCCCCACCTGCCTCACTATCTCACAAACAGCTTCTGTTCATGCTTGACCTCAATACAAAATAAAACTTAATTGCCCTCCTGATCAGGAAGAAAAGCTTGAGTACCAGCAAGATAATGTTAAACAGTTTTACAAGCAGAGCAAAAAAAAAAAAAAATTCAATTTCAAGTCATACTTCAATCCAGCAATGCCCAGCTCTTGCTGTCCCCTTGCTCAGTCGCTGTTTCAGACAATGCAGAACTCATGAGACTGAGCTGCCTCCAGGACAGCAGAGGCTGCAGAGGGGCTCAGCCGTGGCCTGGCTTGGGCTGGGCTGGGCTACATCAGTCACAGCTGCAGACAACTGTCTTGCATGGACACAGATTTTGGTGTCATTCCCAAATCAAATCCCCTCACAGTCACATCTCCATATGTGATGTGGCAGGCACTGGAGGTGATTCTTTCAATAGCACATGTGTGTGAGACTGAAGCCAACACATTAAGTGAAGCTTTAAGAGAAAGTTAGAATATCAGTATTCACCAAGATTTAAAGCACTTCTATAGGTAAAAGTTTTTCTCTTGCAGAACTGAGAGATAAAGCCATCTAGTGGTGGGAGCTTTGATTAAAGCCAAAACCCAAGAATCTAAGTCTTATTAGCCCGATATCGAAGCATTATAACTCCTTTTAAGGCTTATTCCTTTTCCAAGATTATCAACAGAAGATGTAAACTAGAGATCAAAGAGACACAAGAGCACCTTGTCAATTTTCCAACAAGAAAAAGCCCAGCAGGTTCGTATCATGCCATACCCTGACTGATGGTTAAGCAGCTTGACACACAATGTTTTACCTTAATGAGGTTACAGAGCAAGCTCGCTTTGCTACAAGGGATTTCAGTCAATACTTTAATTAACATGTTTCTGAGGCTGTCTCAAAGATGCACAGATTAGCTCAACAGAAAAGTGGGGTTGCAAATCTAGTCACAATCCCAAACTATGAAATTCAGCTGGACAGTGATAGATAAAACAAAGTATACCCATTAGTTACACAGGTTCATAAGGCACACTGGAAATTTTTAATATGTCTTACTTATTTCTCCTGTAAAACAAAAAGGCAGAGGATCAAGCTTGTCTGAGCTATATCAACATAAATGTTATTTCTAGATCCTCCAACAAAAGTTCTGCGAACCAGTCAATAGCCCAATTCATAATGGTTCATCCATGACAAAATCCCTCCACTTGGGAACACTGACAAAGTAAACACTATTAATTTTATAAGTTTATTTGCCAAGCAGAGGTTTAGCTAGGCTGTAAGCTGACATAAATTCTTCAGTTATTTGTCTCTCTCACTTCTGACTAATCACACAAATGCAGGAAAAGGAGTTCTATAAGCTTAAAACTTGTTCCAGGCCTCAGCCAGCTCTGCTACTGTCCCACAAAGCTTTTCTGCTGCAAGAGTGGTGTATTCATGCTTCATGCAGGAAGCAAGCACTACTTTATGGAGTAGGGGCACTTATGGCTCATGTTTCCAACATCAGCAAAAATATTTACGTGTCTTTAAGGAAAAGATAAAAAAAATAGCAGAGCACAGAATAGATAAGCAAGAGTAGGAAAAAAATAAAAAATGCTGAGCATGCTGTAGGATGTCTCAGTGTACAAGACCAGTCAACTGAAATTCACAGATTAACATGTTTCTGAAACCTAACTTGCCTACTGGGAAGAGAGATCATTACTTCCTGTAGGCATAATAGAGCACAAGTGACTGAACAACCTAGCATTTAGCACTGGTTAGCAGGAGAAACCCAGCACACTGAAGATCTTTGTGGTTTTGCATGAACAGCTCTACTTGTACATAAAATAAGGCTAAGTCCTTGAGCCCCGTTTGCTCAGGATTTCTATGCCACCAAAAGCAAGTCTTGCAGCATCTCATCCATCTCTCAAGGGAAGGTTTTCCCGATTGATTGTATCTACTCAAGCATGGAGCAACTGAATGGACTGTGCTACAGAAACAGATGAAACTCATAAAACAGATATTTGCTTCTCTGAGTCAGCCTGGAACCACTCATCCTTTCAGTCTTCTTCCCCTGCCTCAGCTGTTCCTGCCCAGATCAGGCTTTCCCTCAGCACAAGCTCTGCGCCTTAGCAGCCAAACCCTTCCCACTTAACTGAAACAAGCTGTTCACCTAAAGCTACACCACAGCTTAGGAACCCCAACCTTCAGGTTTCTCAGCAGTGCCACCTGTGATGCCTCCTGTAGGCTCCTGGTCACTGAATATGTCTTCTTCCCTAGAACAATACCTGCTTTTATAAGCACATAAGTCTTGCATGACAGGGATATGTCAAGCAGATAATGTGGCTGGAGTAAGCAAAAGTCACAGGGATCAAATAAATGAACTTGTGGTCTGTTGCTCTACAATAGACTTTCAAAATACAGTAATTGTTTGGTTGTAAATCAAGTCCAATTTTAGCACAGGCGTGAGTGGCTGACACTCTCCAACTACAAGAGACATGGATCACTGCAGAATGCTAAAATGCCTTGATATAACAAATGCATGATTAATTACTGAACAATTTTAAGAGAATGCAAAATAACCTCTTACTTCTTCAGCTCTCTTTATGGGATTGTCATACTCCCCCCTCTTCTCAAACTATTGGACAAGCTTTAAAAGAGATTATTTTCTCTAAAATCACAGAATAGAAGAGTGACAGCATTTCAGCAGGAAACAGTTCTGCTAATATTGAGACCTTGAACAAAGAAAGACAAGAGCATCCTGGCTGTATCAACACAGCAACATGTCCAGTGGATTGTGGGCACCAATTATCCCCCAGGTTTCATGGAGGGACACCAAGATGTTTGCAGGATGGAGCACTCACACTGTCAGCAGATGTGGAGGAGAGCAGCTTGTTCAGCCTGTGGAAGAGATGGTGGTGGTTGTGGGGCACCTAAAAGCAGCCTGCCAGGGTTTGCAGGAGGGGCTGGACAGAAATTCCAATGAGAGGCATTCAGATCAGATAAAAGGAAAAATTCTTTCCAATAAGGCCAGTCCAGCACTCAAAAAGGCTGCATAGCCTCTGCTCTCGTGGGATTTCAACACCCAATTGGATAAAAGCCTGAGTAACCCCATCTGTCCCCACAGATGACCCCGCTTTGAGCAGGAGCTTAGAGAAGAAAACTCCAGAGATCACTTCCAACTTCAGTTTTGATCCTTCACCATAGGTATAGTTCCCTTCAGCTACTCAGTCATAGATCACATAAGCCTACTCACCTTCCTAATCTGTAACCATGTCCAGAAAAGGGATGAAACATTGGCTTTTTTGACGTCAAATACACTTTATCTTTTTTATCTTCCACTTTCACTTCTATCTCCTCCTTATCAAAAGCTTTTCGTAGCTCAAAAGGCAGTTCCCTTAAGAAAAAAAAAAACCAAAAGGTCAAAAAAAAGTACTATACCGTTTTCAGTATACAAAATAGACCAGTGATTAATACCTGTTCAACATTTGGCTTTCAAGGATGATGCTTTTAAAAAACAAGTGCACAAGTATTTACTAAGAGTTAGGTAAAGTACATGGCATACAAATAACTTCAAGTTCTTGAACTGCAAATTAACTAGAAAGTGTGTAATAAAAAAAACCTCCTATTATGCAAGTCGTTGAATGATGTTCAAATTTACTTAGCAGTTACCACTCTAAACACATGATGTGTAGGAAGCTCAGTGTTGCCGTACACTGCTGTTCCATTATTTTATCCCCATAGTAAAACAAAAAGAAAAAGGCTTTTAAAGAGGAAGAACTGAGTTTAGATACAATGTATTTAATGAAAAACACAGATCTCTGCTTCTAAAAGTTGTATCACCACTAATAGCTCCAATCTTCAGTGTAGTAACATCACCTTGGTAATGCTTTAATTGCATGAAGCAGAACGCAACAATGCCTTTGTCTCTGAGCTCTGATGCAGACAGTGCAATTTTGGGTGGTGGGGCTCAGCTGGCACAGGGGCTGTACTAAATGCTTCTCTATCATCAACGATTATGCAGAAACCATCTCATAATTAGCATCTTCACAGGCAAACAGTGGAATAAAAGTGGCAAACTTTTGATGAATGCATACAAAGGACTTTAAACAGTGCAGTTAATTTCTATTACAGCTAACACAGGTGACAGCCATACAGGAGAAAAAGCGTAAAATAGTATTTTTGATGGCCTAGCAAAATACGGAATAATGACTTAGTAATTTCACATGCTCAATAAGGAGGTATTAAACTACATTATCCATAAAATTATATTCTTCTCTCCATTTGTATGGGAGGAAACAGACTACAAATTAAAGGCTCAAAGTAACACTAGTTAGTATGGTCAAACTTCTTTTTTAAAGCATCAACTGCAAACACTAGCAGAAATGAGGACAGCACATTAACTTTTAACACAGGGAAAAATGTAAGAAGGCTAACACAGGAATTTATGTAAGATTGTTATATATACACAATAGCAAGCTTTGACTTGGAAAAATGTCAGAAATTTAAAACTGATCAGAGTTTTCTTGATGCTACACAGAACATCTGTGCCCATTTAAGGCTTTTCATCAACAAAAAGAAAACAAAGACCATAAAACCAGAAATGCTCAACTGCTTGTGCATGGAGTTCATTAGTCAAAATACCATGATCTGTAGCTCTTATTGGGCACTGATTTATTCTTTATTTCATTGTGCACCTGCTGTGCCCCCTGCCAACACTGGCTTTTATCTATTCATCAGCAACTGTACAACTACTGCCACTGAAAGCTGTGTTAAACCTGTTGATGTTCCAACAGCCATTAGCACTGCAGGAATGAGACTGGCAGGGCCTGTGCTCCTACAGGGACACTGCAGTGCAGCAAAGCCATGTAAAAAATTTAGAGCATAAGCTAAGTGCTACCCAAAGCACATTAACTCAGCCTGGTTAAGAACACAAAACTTGCTTACCCCTTTTTAATGGACTCCAAAAACTGCTGGTTTGCAACATCAGCGTAGCTCCGAAGTTCACCATCATTTACCGTAAATCCATTTCTCCAAAGTTTAATGATTACATCAACCTACAGAGTAAGAACAATTCTTATTATAACACTGATGTAAAAGAAGCTTGGTATACCCACATACCCTGTGATTATAAATCATCCACTTCATGGACTAAAAATACTGAGAGCAGGCTCACTGTAATCTGCCTTGGCCCCATGCCAACAGGCACAGCAACTGCAAGGGGTAAGTGACATTTCTAAGGATCTTGTGTCAATCAGGGAGAAAAACAAACCTTCCCCCAATCATTTTGGCTTCCTAGGTAAAGAACACTCCTTTAATTCAGCAGAGGGGAAAAAAAAAATAGAGAAAAGAGCTGGACTATCCCATCCAGCTGCAACTCTTCAAGAGCCAATTTGAGAGCACACATGCCTGGTGTTGGAACACCAACTGCCAGAATAGACCAGCTGGGGATTTATTAGGGTAAAGCCTTGTTCTGATCATTCAGGAGATTTTTCTCAAAGTAAAGGCATTGAGATGATGCATGGAGAAGCCTTTCACTCAGGAAATGAAGCAGGTATCAAAAAATTTTACTTTCAGACAGTCATATACTTATATTACCCTGGGTATATTCAAAACCTTGGTAGGGGAATGAAAAAACAAATTCTCGGTAATTTCTTAACTTTGCCAGAAATCATCCACTACTCCAACTTGTAGCCTTTGCAATATTTACTGAAATCTCTCCAACTGTATGATGGATATTTGGGATTGTATTTTCATATTAATGCACCATGCCATTTAAGGAAGCGTTTGTTTATCCAGGTCTGATACCTGTAATAACACTGTCTTGACAGATACTCAGCCACAGATGAGGTATAGACAAATACAGAATTCACCTCAGCTGGAAATTAGTTTGAACTTGACTTGATAGTACCTGACAAGTTTGGGTTTTTTTGCTTTTTTATTCAGTTTGTTAGGTGATTGATACATAAACAAACAGCATGTGCAAACTGCTGAATAAATTTTCTTCTCTTTCGGTTGGGTAATCTGTCAAAAGAAGCAGACAGCACTCAGCAAGATTAGATTCCATCAAAAACTCTTGCGTCTCATGGCACCAATGCATATGGAAAGAGTTCTAATTATGGGAAGGTTCCTCTACAGTGAGCCAGTATGCAAATTTACCATGGACTAATTATTCCACACCAACTTCCCATTTCAGCATTGACACAACTAACACCAGGGAACACTATTTTAGGACTGCAATTTAAGATATTGCTCCTGACATTTCATTTCTTCCAGGGTCAGTTAAGGATCCATGAACATAATTTCCAGCTATGCCCACTCCAAATTTCTTCTTGTCATCTTTGTTCTACACGGCCTTTTCTCCCTCCCCTTACCAGTCCTTTGATGAGTAACAGAAAAACACGAGAAGGGCAGAATCACTGAGATACAAACCCACACTGAACATCCCACTACAACCATAATTATATGAATAAGAGCAAATGAAAAATATTTGGGCTATGTCTCTGCATAAAAAGGCTGCAGCTCCTTAAATAACTTCTTATGTAACAGTACTTGTCATTCCTTGAACTCCTGCTCACCTCACCCTCATTACTAATAAAGCAGAAGTGCATTAGCCAATGCCAGCATCAGTTCTAGAATGACTCTAAACCCACTATAAAGCAATAAGAGCCAAAAGCCCAGCAGCAAAGGCCTAGCTGACTGGGAGATGGGAGGCTGTTCCCACAGCTCTCTGAATTCTGTGTGCTTTTTTTCACCGATGTACTGGAAAAGACTGCTGGACTTCTGGTATCTGTTTTCCAGAATACTCCTGGAATGCGGTTGTATCAAGCATGAGTATTTTTTTTCACTGCCTACCTGGTTCTTGACTGTAGTTGGGGGCACACACATAGCACCAACCTTCTGAGCTTCTTCAAACAGGTTATCTACAAAGTAGTCACAGTTTTGTTCTGTACCGTTCAAAATCTGATCATTGGTTCCTGATTCACACACCCTGCAGAACAAAGAAGCAAAAATTACTCCTCAGAGGACACATTAGAAACAAGTAGGTACCTCAGAAGCTCAGTACCGAGATATAGAAGACACACTCCCCTGCACTCAGCTGACTCAGCTGCTACAAAACATCAGGTCAACTTTGCATTCTGCCTTTTCTATAAACTTCTTACCAATCTCTAACTGCTACTATTTGCACTTCAAAAGCACAAGCCAAAGAACATCATTGGAAAAGATGAACTAATCTATGCAAAGCTTCTAAACTTGGTATCAGAGCAAGGAATGCAAGTTAGATGATTCATACTTATCACACACCTAGCTGCACACCAGCGAAGGGCTTTCCTTACAGCATTTCCATGATACAAGCTTGGGCTCCTTTGCCATAAGTTTTGAAAAATACAAGAAAACTGCCCTAGGATTGACTTCTCCACCCTGACTTGAACCTCCCCATTCCCAGCACCATCCCAGAACCACCATTACTGTTCTGGAAAGTGCATCAGGGAAACTCAAGTGACACCACTAACACACTGAAGAAATACAATAGAAGCCTTCAACACTGTGGAGACTGCCAGGGTATTAAAAAAGATGCATTGACCACATCTTTTTATAGAACACTGTATACGTGACAGCTGTTTCTGCTAGATTTTCACCAATCAAAATGCAGAAATATGCAACCTGAATGATTATCTCCATATAGGTTCTTTGCATAGTAAGAAGATTATGCAGCTTTTTGTAAACATTGCAGGAGTTACTCCTACTGGAGATTCAGAAAAATCTATTTTAAGCAATTCAGAAAATAAAAAACCCGGCTCTTGAAAAAATATCCAGTTTTACATAAAACTCTGCATTGAATTCAAGAGCAGCAATGCTTACTGGAATGGTAATTAGATATATTTGCATAAAATGGAATTGTTTGCAGTGCATCTATGCAATACGAAGAACCCCTGGAGATTAACATCCTAAACAAAGAAAACCTCAACAACTTTAAAGAAGAAATTTCAAAAGTATGCTGTCCCCATTTTACTTTTCTAATAGAACAAAAGAAACTTGAAGCATTAATGCACATATTCACTATGCTTTACCTCAGAAACAGAACTGGAAAAGCAAACACCTCCATATGAGATGCAGAGCTACACAGTGAGTTGGCAAGTTGAAAGGCTGCCTTGCTATTTTAAATACAAATATTTACACAGTTTCTTGCATCTAGGAAACATTTCAGGTACATGAAAAATCTTTCAGCAAAACAATAGGATTTTTTAAAAACTTTCAGTATATGTGGAGTAGCTGAATACAGTAAAAATATTGTATTTTAAAATTTGACAAAGTTTGAAAAGTAACGACAGGACACACAAACAGCAGTGGGAAAGGAAGAAGAAAAACAGGGAGGGGAGAACTGGCACCTACCATTCTTTCTTTACAGTTTTGATACTGTCCATGTCTTTCATTCTGGTACTTCCCCTAATTACAAAAAGAAAATGTTTTAAAACAAAACCAAACAAAATGCCTATCACACTTTGCTTCCTTTTGTAGCTGAAGCACTCTTTATATTTTTTCCTGTGTTGATAATGCATTTAACCAGAAACCTCAACCTTCCCCCCCACTAAGTCTCCAGATGGTTCTTTGTTTTCCTGCAGTTTCTAATTTAATGACACATGAACCACGCATCTGTTTCAGACATTCAGAAGCAAGGTTATTTTTTCATAAACGTACAAAATACATTTCACAATAATAACAGCATGATGTGAAAATACATGCCCATACTTCTGTAAAGGGAGGGGAAAATACCACATTCCTCTCCTGAGTGGCATGGTGTAAACTTCCCTGATTTTATGCAGTGTTATGAGATGGTTGCAGAAAAACTGCACCGCCACTGCAGGCATTTGAGTGACCTTCACCTTAACTCTGCATTGCTTAAAGGGGCAAGATTTGTCAGGTTCCCCTTCCTACCTTACCTCAAGACATTGTTGCAGTAACTCAGAAACTGTGAATAATTTTTGGCCTACTGTTAGCTGGCATGAAAATCCTGGATTTGAAAATACTAAATATGATACAGGATTAGTCTTCTAAGTCAAAAGAAATTAAGAATCCCACACTGATCTTATTACAGACACTTCTGAATGGTGTGAAGAAAGTCACTAAAAGCCAGAAACTCCCCAAAACATCCTTAAAAAATAAAATCACTCTAAAATTGGAAAAGCTTGCAGGAAAACAGGAATTTTAATTTGCAACTGTGTTCAGAGAGTTATCCATGACAACCACTGGTTACACAGATGATGGTCTGCTCCTGGCAGGTTCAGGACTAAGTTATGACATTGTGGGTGGCTTTTGGAGAGCATCAAACTAGGCAGTGACTGCCATCACACTCCTGAAACAAAGCAGTATGCACAGCACCACTGATTCACATTTTAAGTGATCCTGAGATCTAATTTAACAACACGTGGAGTTTAGGGGAAAACAACTGACTGCAGCACTAGCTGAAAAGGCCCTGCCACATGCAGTACTAATTCATGCCCCTTGGGACTTCAATACTGGTATTCTTTCAACTTGACAGTTAAAATCCATGTGAGACACATTCTATAGAAAAACATATAAGCCTCCAAAAAAACCCTACAATGGTCAACCTTAAATTTAACTGGTGCTCTTACGCATTAAGTCAAAACATATTTTGCACACCTTTGACATGTCACACAAGATGAGGTATAGTCTTTATTGTTCCTCACAAATGTTCTGCCAGAGCCCTACATCTATCAGGCATGCCTGAGCTGGTACATGATGATGTCATATGCGTATCTGTTTGTTGCTCTTGGAACTTTGTATTGCACTTGGGAAAAAAGAACTCTCAGTATCAAGTGAGCAGAGTGAAACTGCAACGCTTAAAAGGTGTGATTTTTTCAAACCTCCCTCAAATTCAGTTTTAACGCACTCTGGCACAATGGGGTTTTTTGTGTTCAGACCAAAGTAATTCTTTGTGGTTTGTGTTAATGTGCTTATCTTCTAATCTTTCACTCCAGTAGGCCACTCCCCAAAGCAACAAGAGCCACCTCCTGCCATCTGCTTTTGTTGATCCTCTGTGACTTGTCATCAGAGCTGTTAAAAAGACACAGACACAATGAAGCAGCTCTTCAAATTAGCTCTTTGCCTACATTAGGCTGGCCTCAAATGTCCATGAATAGTATTCAAAACTGGTCAGCTGTGAAAGCTGCTGTTCCTTCTAAAGTACAACAGCAATTACACTTAGAAGAAATGTTTGTGTTAATCTCTCTAGGTGAAGAATCATCCTGTACAGCATATTGATGTTCATTATGACCAAAAGCCATTAGGACACAGAGATCAGAATGCACTGCAAGCACTTCAGCTCAGCATGTCAACCCAGCCAGCACAAACCACCTCCTCTCACCAACTTCTGACAGAAATCCCTGTTGCTGTTTAAAATGTTAAGAATTTTGGGACGTAATTTTTGCGTCAGTGACAAAAAGTACCTCAGAACTCAACTACCACCTCCGGAAACTAAATTTAAAATATGGGAAGAAGCTGCAAATGCCAACAGCCCACCACAGCTATATCTATTAACTGGGGTTAGGATACTCCTGCCCATTCCCACACAGCCCCAGGGGCTTTTCAGCCCCATGAAGATGGGCCACTGACCCAGCAGTGGCCTTTCACAGCCAAGACTTCCAAACAGGCAGCCCTCAATAGGAATATTTGTTTTGGCAAATAATTTTACGGTCAATACTGTTGAGCCCACACTTCCAGTTATTTTAACACAAGAAAAACAAACCAGAAACTATCTGTGAGGCTTTCCTTGATGTGAAGGGCAGAAATATCCACAGAAGCACATGCAGCCCCCTCTCCTGACAGCCTGTTAACCCCTTACTAACTTTGGCAGAACTAACTCTCCAGTTTGAGAGCTGCTCACAGCATGGCACAGTCTGTCCCTGCACCACAGAGAAATTTCAGCTGAAAATTGCACCGAGCCACAGAGAGACAGGAGGCTACAGAGAAATGGCAAGTACAAATTAATAGCAAGATGAGCATCAAACCTAATGGCCTGAACGTGACTGATGTGCTCAGGTACAAACTGAAGCATTCATGTTTCCTCTCCAGCTGGCTAAAAGAGCTGTGCCCTCAGAAAGAAACCTGTCCCCAACCTTGACGTGCAGGTGTTGGAATGATAAATTGTCTGTAGAATTGCCTTGTTAAGGTTTAGGACTTGACGTGCTTCAACGATCTCAGACCTAAGGGGAGGTTAACAAAGCTTGGGAAGAAGGATGTACCACTGATGGTGGGCACAAAGAATGCAGAATTTACAGGCCACAAGGACACTGGGCAGAACTTCCATGATAAGGAAGAAACTAATAAAGCCAGCTCAGCAACTGTGCTGAAATCACTTCCAAGTAGGTGAAAGGTAATTCTGGCAGGGTAAAATCGTGACCAGCAACTCAAAGATCACCACTTCAAGAAAACCACTTACCTAAAAGAAGAGAAAGACTGAGCACACAGACTACTTAGCATGAGAAACAAGGGAATAATTTAACCAATAAAAGACAACATATTCATTAATAAAGGAACTATGTAAACTCGCAGCAAGTGAACACTAATGCCTATGTTTGCTAACACGTATAAATAGTGAGAAGTTTTGACAGCCATCATGCTGGCTTTCTGAATATACCACCCAGCCATTCTTTCTGCTCAGACCTGCAAATAAATCAAGTACCCTGGCTCTGTGTGTGGATTAGCCTCATACACAGCAGGTCAAAGAACCTATTTTGGGACAACTCCGCGGCTGCGACACCTGAACTCACCCGCACCCCGAGAGCCAGGCCG